>APFE031208441.1:15080-30360 GCA_000404065.3 Pinus taeda
CTCTCTGACTGCTGGTAGGCTAGGACCGGCAGTCCAAAGCTTGGTCTGTGGTTACCTCGGCCGTATCCCTGAAGGATGCCAAGGGACAACCTGAGTGTTAACAGAGGGATGGAGACTTCTAGTCTAGGAGCATCGGGGATTTTATCGTAGAGCGTGCCAGACTGAGCATAGTTCAAGTCTAGATATTGTGCACGAGCAATAACTTTCTCTTCAGTAACTACTTCGTCCTTTGCAACATCTTCTGTAATAGAGGGTAACAGTGACTTAATAAACCATTTAGCCAATAGCTGATCAAGAACATATGTTTTCACCATTCTACGGCGACGCCGCCACTCATGAATATGATCGGATATGTGAGTTGCTGTCATTTGTTTGAAATTGGTAAGCAGCTTAGTTCCAGTATCGTACCTGATAGGTATTGAAAATGGGTTAAAAAGGTTGTGGCTAGGGTACTGAAGTTATCAAATGAAGCTCTAGGCAGTTCAATATACCACTTTGTTGCCAGACCAGTTAACGTGCGTTGAAAGAGGCGAAGCCGAATTGAATCATCATTAAGAGTGTTTGGCAAACACCATAGATGAAAAGTCATCACATGATTCAATGGGTCTTCAACCGGATTTCCATTAAATTTAGGAATATCCGACGGAAGTTTATGCGGGATCGCCAGCCACCAAGGGGCGTAGGCAATTGGATCGTTCGTTAGTCGACTTAGATCTGGTAACTCTAGAGTTTCCACGAAGGGCAACTGTTGATTTAGGCTCGGTTGAGCATACCCAAGATAAGGAAGAATTATTTGAGCAGTCGGTCTTTGCATACCAGCATAATGCATTTGATGTTGGTAACTTTGGTAAGGTTGATGGGAATAACCATTATGATATTGTTGATACTGTTGCCCATTACTCGCAAAGACTTGTTGCTCATATCCTTGGTAATCTTGCTAGAATTTCAGTTGTTGGTATTGCACTAGCCATGGTTGTGAAGCCATGGATTGTTTTCCAGCACTGACTGTTTGACCAAGATTGGGGTTGGGGTTCCCCATTTGAACCTGTGCCATTCCACTAGTGGGTGATTATGGTTGTGTCGGAGGTACAAGAGATTTTTAAATCGCCACCTGCGAAACTTGAGGTTGGCATACAATTGGTGATGCTTGTACTTGCGATACAGCCACAATAGCCGGCGTAGTGGGAATGTTTGTCATAGGTGAACTTTGTTGTATTGAGCATACAACTCTTGGTTGTTGAGGCAGGACTGGTACCCAACCGCTAGTTGTGATTCCAGCATAACCCAAATTTTGTTGCGAACTCACGCATGGTTGTCCTTCTGGGGAAGACAATGAAAGGGTATATGTCCCTCCATACAACGGTAATCTAGTGCTCAAAGGAATAATTTTCCTTTGGGGACCAGTTTTCCCAAATTGACCTTGTGATGAATCAATTTGTCGAGACTCAACATAAGAGATTCTAGATATAATTCTGGACGAACAAACGGGAGCAGTCCATACTGTGGAAATAGTCCGAGGATGGACTCCATCCAGTGATTGAAAACTGGTTGGGACAGATGGCACGCCGGCAAACATTGTCGGAGTAGCAGAAGGGGCTTCCGCTATTGCTGTGTCGAGTGACACGGTCCTTGATGTTGACGGTTGTTCAGACATGTTAAGTTTATCCAAAATATTCCTTAGCGATTCTTCAGGAACTTCCGAGGGTGGGTGAATATTTTCTAAGGAAGAAGGATATAGGGCGATCCCATCTCCAAGTTGTGTTGGAGTGCTAGACGGAGGATCTTCCACAATCTCTTCTATGGCAATCAATCCAGGGGGAAGAGATAGACCGTCAGGTCTGTAAAATATTTCTGGTGCCGAAGAAGATGTAAGTCCTGCAGCAGCAGACGGTTGGGGAGCAACACCTTCTGGATCGGTTGTAGACAGAACTGGTTCAGGAATAGAAGTGTTAACCATCGCACTAGGATCTGTTGTAATGTCCTGTTGCTGTTGCAGAATTTCTTCCGTAGAGGCAGGGATTCCAGAAATGTTCGGAGTAACCAGAGTCTCTGAGGATGTTGGAGTGCTTGCTCCAACCAACCTAGGGGACTTTGACTTGGTTAAACAAGTTCACTTCGTCCGGAATGGCTTTGCTTCTGGAGTCAACGATGGTTGACTCGTAAGTCCCCGCGAACGACGGGGTTTTGATTGACTTTCTTCCACGATTGCAGATTACTTGATCAACTCAAAATGTTTTTCGAATTAAATGAATTTTAGACGCTTTGACATAACTTTTTTTTTCATTTTTAAAGAGTTAAGAAAAAACAAAATATGACTCTAGTTTCCTTCAATTTTTATTGAGCTTGAAGTGACAAGCGCTCAGAGGACCTTTTCCGTTAAGGAGTCTGAAAAGGAGAAAAATGGACTTCTCTGGAGATCTAGGCAGAGAGGATTACCAAACCAATCATAAAACTGCAGAATACTTTTTACGGTACGGCAAGTCGGTCTTCTTCCGAATGCTGTGTTCAATGCTACGATCGATAGGGGCGGCAAAACACGGCTTCCTAAGGATAAAAGATGTAGCCTATAGTGGTCTCCTAATATATACGCGACGGTATGTGGGAGCACAAGTCCGTACTGGCACTTATCGTCTCAAAGTGGAGGAAACACCCAATAGCACTGAAAGCAACAGTTACCAAGCTTTATGACGCCGGAATATCCGTCTCTAGCCTAGACCTCTAGATGTTGCGTTAAGTTCCAAAGCATTGTTAGATTCATTGAGATTTATTTTAAGTTGATCTTGCTTAGCAGTTTTCCTTTCAGGTTCACCACATGATGTATGTATAATTCCTAAATGCAGTCTAAGATGATAAATAAATGTTTTATCTTCTTTCATAAATGAAAATCCTAGATACTAAGGGGAAGAAAGTCAAGCATATTTTCTTCACAGAGCACACGCTAATATGCACAGTCCTAAATCAAGCCAAGCATTCAAGATGCAAATGCACATGCATGTATTGGTTTTTAGTTCCCTTAAAGTGTAAATGACACTAAGAAAACTATGTGCAAAACTGAAATACTTTTAAAGCGACTGTACTCAACAAAATTCTTTTCCAAAACTAAGTGAAAACGAGAGAGACACTTTGCGATTTTGAAATGGAAATTGATTTTCGACACTTTAAAACTAGTAAATCAAATCTTATGCAATGATAACCGTATAATCAACTATCTAAAATAGTGGGATTTCTTTCTAAAACTGAAAACAACAGCTATGACAATTTCAGATCTAGAGACGACAATTTGACTATGTTATTTTTTGCAAAAGAGAACTAAAACGACACACAATACATAAAAACGTTTATAGTTCTTTGCACTAAGGAGGCGGAATAATGCAAGAGAAGGGAGTATTCACAGAAGCACACTGATCACAGACAGCAAAAAATCTTGAATAAGACTGAAAACAATGAGAAAAATCCACAGTCGGAGGGTAAAATCAGTCCTCCCTCACCATCGCACCTGTTACACAGTGAACTCAGTATGCAGCGCAGTTACTCCATTCGGGAAGTGCAATGCATATAGGTTGCCTTGAAGGCAGGGTGCGATGGTTACAATGTGAGACTCTGAATGAGAATTCACTCACAGTTTGCAGTTTAGTTCAGGTGTTTAAGCTGAATAAGTACTGATCAATGTATGTAAAAACACGGGGGTGATTTTAGAGGTTACTGAAGCCACTACTTAGGGAAATTAGATTGCTTGCAGATCTATTGTTTAATTTATAAACAAAAACCTAGAGATTGACTGAAGCAACATTGATCTATTTTGCATTTGTATGACAAATGCAGTTCGAAGGCTAGCCGGCTTGACTTCAGGCTCCATCTGTATGTTTATAAAAGAAACAATGATAGATAGGCTAACAAGTAATCTAGTCGCTCCCCAGTGGAGTCGCCATTTTGTTATACAAGAATAGTGTCCACACGCATGCTGTTATTCCCACTAAGATGTGTGGCTATCTTAGAAACAAACAATCAAAGTCTATTGTTGATTCCTTTTATGAAAATAGATGAGAGGAGAACCAAGAGGGCCAACCTGAGTCTTGCGCTCGATTCCCTCTCCTTCTTGATAGAGTTTTTCTGCTTGCTCTTTGTCTCCTCAGCTTCAAAAAGGACCTGTAGAATTACAGTAACATACTACTATGCAAGAAACAAGGATCTAAATTCACAAATAATGTAGGATCAGATGTACATTAACCATATACAAGCATATATAAACAAGTACACAAGAATATGGAAGGAAACAAGAATAGCTTTATTCAGATGAAAAGTAGCAAGAGGATTACAACCATGAGCTCTGACCCAACATCATCCTCCAGTTAATAAGCCCTTCTTCACCTCAAGCAAAGCTAGATCACCCAATGCTATGAATGTACATGAGAATACCAACAACACTTCTCTATAAGTTACAAAATTCCAGCCTCTGGATCTCTGTGATGAGGGATCCATATATAGATGATTACAGAGAGGTCAGTCATCTTTTGGGATCTTGATTACTGTCTTCTCTCTGATAGTTCCTGCTTCCACTTGGAGAATGATGATCTCTTACTCATCCCTGGTCGAAAATGGATTGGCAAGTGTTAGAGGGGAAGCTTCTGGAATATTCCATGATCTTCCACCTCGCATTTTGGTCCCTGCCATTTGTCCATTCCCGACCATCTCACCCTACAGAGGAGAAAAACAGTATGCATCGCACCCTGTACATTGGGAAGGTGATATGCATCGCACCCCCTGCATGGAGCTTTCAGTATGGTCTAGTTTTGACCATTTGTGAGCAGTTTTTAGTGGAGAACTTCTGGGAGATGATGTAATCACTTGACCTTGTTCCTTTAGGCAGTGAAGCAACCCTTTTAGGGACTTAAGATCCCTTAGTTTATGGAGATTTGTGATTGGGATTGAAGTGCCCAAAAATGTCTATAACAATACTAATAGAAGTGTGGATTTCTCTATTATACGAGTGTTGGATATATACCATATTTTCATCCTAATTATTTGGATGTTTCTGATTCTAACCCCTTAAAAGATGCACCAACTTCCTATTAACTACTTCTATTTACCCATCTATTTGTGGATGGATTATTGTAGACAAGTTCAACTTCGTGCCTATTTTCTCTCATAATGTAGTAAAAAATGCACTAAGAAATTTTGTGCCCTTGCCTAAAATTATGCTCCTTGGTATCCCAAAGTCCACCTAAACCTATTCAAAAACAAGTTTGTTAATTTTTTTCCCTTCAATGGTCTTTTTACAAGGCATGGGAACTCACATCTTATTGAACTTGTCAACTGCCACGAATAGGTAGTCATGCCCCTTCCTAGTGTTGGTAAACCTCCCACAAAGCCATGGAATGTTTTTTCAAGGATGGGTGGCTACACGTAAGGAATGGTATAAACCTTATTTCATATTACTAGGATTTCTAGTACAAAAAACCATAAATCCTCTGGTGAACCTAGCAATATCTTCTTACATTTTGGGCCAATATACATACCTATATAAGTTTACCACTGTCTTTCCTACACCAAAATGCCTTTCAACCTTGGAGGTATGATCCTCTCTAATTAGTTGCAGTTTCTCACCTTTACGACCACAAAACTTGTCCATCTTATACTGTATACCATTCTAGAGATGATCAGTCAATTGTATTATCCCCATTGTAAACATCACTCTGGCTCAATAATTGCACCTCGTTGAAGTCCTCATCTTCTATATATGCCTCTTTATATGCATCATGGGTGAAAGGCTCCATGTGCATCATAGTTCCCAAAGCTACAATTCTAGATTTGGGTAGCCTTGAAAGCATGTCAATCAACTTGTTTGTACCACCCTTCTTATACTTGATGACTAAATGAAACTGCTATAAAAATCATCCACTTGTCATTTTTAGTTTATTTTAGCTTACTCTGGGCTTGTAGGTATTGTAATAGATTGTGATTTATGTGATGATGGTCTCCTTACCCATCAGAGCATTTCCACATTCTGGTAGCTTGCACTAGATCATAGAGCTCCTTGTCATAGGTGGGGCAGTTGAGAACTACCCCATGGAATATTTTAGAACGGTAGCATACAAGCCTTCCTTCCTACATCAAGACTGCTCCTATAGCATACCAACCCAAATGTTGTCCAATTTTAACGGTCATTGTGAGTTTGGTAATGAAAGAATTGGTTCTTGAATGATTTTCTTTCTCAATTCTTCAAAAGACTTATTTTGGACCTTCCCCCACTGGAAACTCTTGCTAGTCATTATTATACCATGGAGTGGTTCAACTACCATTTCAAATGAAACTATGAATTTCCTCAGGTATTCTGTTGCTCCAACAAAACTCCAAACCTTATAAACATTTGTAGGCATTGGTTGCTTCATGATGGCATCCATCTTTATAGGATTTATCTTAAACTCCCCTCAACCAATCACATAGCCTAAATACACCAAGATTGTTTTTCAAACTCACATTTCTTGATATTTACTACCAGTCAGTGCTTCTTCAAATTCGATAACACCTGCATCAAGTGGGACATGTGCTCCTCCTAGGTAGCACTATAAATTTGTATACCATCCAAATAAATAAACAAAATGAATCTAGATAAGGAAACAATACATCATTCGTTAATCTCATTAATGTATTTGGTGCATTGCATAGACCAAATGGTATTAATAACCAATTAGACAAACATTGTTTTGTTTTGAAAGTAGTAATCCAAATGTATTCTTCTTTGACTCGAACCTAGTGATGCTCTGATTTTTAATCACGCTTGGTGAAATATTTTTCTTGCTACAATTGATCTAATAGACTATCAATCTTCAGAAGGGAATACTTACTGTTGAGTATAATTTTGTTTAAAACTTTGTAATAAGTACACATTCACCAAGTCCCATCTTTATCTGACACAATTATAATGGATGATCCACAAGGTGAGGTAAATGGTTAAATCACACCTTGATCTACAACAATTGTAATTGATTCTTCACTTCACTTGCGTCTAGAATAGACTATTTGTATAGCCCAATATTTGGTAGTAAAGAGTCTATCTGTTGGAAATACTGAGAGGGGGGTGAATCATTATTTCTTTCAATTGTTATTAATGTTAGTTAATATTTTTCAATTTTTTTTCGCCAAAAGAAAATACTTTAATAAAATCGTTAAGGACACCAATCCTCTATTACAATGATAACAAGCTCCAACTTGCAAAAATTATTTTAGAGATCCAACAGTAAAGACACCAATCCAAAAACCAAAAATAAATTTTAGGGCTCCAACCCTAGGGACACCAATCCCAAATAACAGAAAATTTAGGACTCCAACCACATTTCAAAATTTTCAAATATTATAAAACCTGGTCATCTTCGAGGATCAGCGAATCATAAATATTCAAGTATAGGTCTCCAAAAATTGTATCCTTTCACTGGATGACTATAGGTTTTCCTCACTTCCAAAAGGTTTGCGTAACAGGTCTCACATCCAAATAGTCTTCAAAAAATTTCAACAAGTCCAAAATATAGTTCTTCCTTACATTCAATAGGTTCCCTTAGGTTTGCAATGGATGCCTTTAGAATTATGTCACTGTAAGTTTGTCACAATGATTTTAAAGATCTTTCTTGAGTCTACAAAATATCCCATTATATTGTTTCACTATATGAAATTTTCTACTATAGTCTTCAACTGATCCGCAAGCTCACACCACAGGACAACAAAGTATTTTATTGTAGTCTCACAGATCTATTATCACAAGTCCGCAAGAGATCCTTCTTGTTATGGATCAGCAGGAGTAGTTTCTTGTCGCAGGTCCATAAGGAAGCTTCCATAAATCCGTAATTAATTCACACAATGTCTGCAACCATTTTTTGCAAAAATATCCACAAGTCCGCAAAAGAGGAGCTTTGTACAAGTCCGAATCGAAATCTTCTTCTCCAGGTTCAAGTTCCAAGCTTCAAAGATTAGAATTTTTGAGTTTCAAACAAATCACAAATTAGATTGTATCTTGGTTCACGATATGTGAACCTCACTTATCTGTATATTCCTTGTCTGAGATCTGTGTTCCAAAACCAATTTAGTTATCTTATATTTATAATCTTTCAAGAAGTGAGACGACGAAGCCGGCTTTTTTTAGTTGAAAAAATCATCATCTTTGATTAAAAAAAAAAAAGAGGTGATTACATTAGATTGTTTATGATATACATCCTTCACCCAAAAAAACATTTATGTTACTTGTTTGTCAATTTACTTAATAAAAATTTAGTGAAAAATCCTACTTACATATCATATCCCCATTATCCCCTATGATTCTACTTTTAAAATTTGTTAGAAAACCCTATTTCTGAAGTGTCTTTGTCCTCCATTTATACAGAATTGCTTTGTTATAGGATCACAATAGTTCCGTCATTTATTGCTACACCCTACTGGAAAGCATGAAAGTAAATCAAACATGTTTCTGCTACAAGCCCATTTTTGATAACATGTCTGCAACCACATTACGTTCCCAGTACACATGCCTATATGTAATTTGTCAAATGTTCTTCTCCGAATTCTGGATATGCCTCATCCGTGTAGAAAGGTTGATAGGATTGAATTGAGTGTATCCCTGTACCCATTTAATGACACTTTTTGAGTCCCAAAATATCTTTATGGTCTCAATACCCAACCATTTTTCACATAGTAGCGTCCCCCATAATGCTATGATTTCTGCTCAATTGTTTATACCATTTCATGCTTCCCACCAAAAGTGATAAAACTTACCAAGTTCCAACACAATATATGCCCCACATCCACATTTCGTTTGTAAGCACACCCCATCAAAGAAACCCACTGGCAGTTCACTCCAAATATCAATATATTTGGGATTACCTCTATGGACTTTTCTAATAATTGGTCCAATCTCCCCACAGTATGTAGCAGCCTTAATAATAGGTGTCCTCATGTTTGGTTCTTGATGTTGAAAGAGATTTTTGTTTATGCATCTCCAGATCCCCTAGAATATATAAAATGGTAACATGGAGTGTTGTTTATGTGTGTTGAACCAAAAAGATAGAACTCCCTCGATCGATCCATGGCACCACCTACCTTTGATGTTGAGTCGTGACATTACTCCATCCCAAATAGCACTTACAAATGGACATTCTATAAATAGATAAAGGGAGTCCTCCATGGTTGTCCAACATAGGGAACAAATGCATGGTCCATGTTGTCCTCTATGTATTAATATGTCCCAAGTGAGCACTCTGTTGTGGAGGACGAGCCAATTGAAACATTTTAGCTTCATGGGTATGTCCCAATACCATATTTGTTGGAACCTTTCATCAAATGTATCTATAGGAAATCTAGAATATATATCCTTGATAGCAATATGGCCCTTTTTAAGTGTGCCCACTCAAAAAAAAGTATCCTCTACTTCAAACAGAAAGGCTCCAAATTGATTTAAACATTGGATGTAATCTTTCCATTCTATACCCCAACTCCCTGACAATCCCATAGAAACCACACTCTCCCACATGCCAAGGTGTTGTTTAGTTCTACTGCCACCTGCCAGAAATGGGTAATACCCATTTGAGATAAATGATAAATCACTGGGGAAGAAAGTGAATGGTAACCATCCATACCCTTGATAGCATCCAAACTGACCTAAATCTGACAACCATCGCCAATCTTCCATCTTATTCCAGCAAAGAGCCACTATTTAGTTTTCATCATACTATGTCAAGTGAATGACACACCTTTTTGTACATTAGCCCCATCTCTAATCCAATGTGTGGAATTACAATGATATATGTATATCTTTTTCATGATATTTTTCCAAATACCTGTACCATATAATGCCCGCCAACAATATTTTGTTACCAATGAAATATTAAAGTGTTTTATGCCCAGAATACCCCATCCACCACTCTGAATGGGTTGAGCAATGGAAAACAAACGGACCAGATGGTATTTCCTTCCTGTGCTTTTACATGACCATAAAAATCTAGTCGAAATTTTGTTGATCTTAAGAATTATTTCCTTTGGCAGTAAACCCAAATGCATCTAGTAGACTGACAAGTTATGAAGGAAAGGTTTGATAAGGGTGAGTCTGCCCCCCAGGGAAAGCCAGTTATTTTCCAAAATAAAAGTTTCTTCTCAAATTTTCTTAACAACCACTCCCAATATTTATTTACGTATTTATTAGGTTTCTATGTATATTTGAGGTAATGGAACCCCTCATCTATCTAAAACTTTGCAATTTATAACATATGACAAATCTCCATAATAAATGTTGCAACCTGTGAATTTGTGATGAGGACTGATTTACTTTTGTTCATAAATAAAGTTGTAGCCTTTTCAAATGCATTTAGAATTTCATAAATCTGACTCCATCCTTCTTTGTTATTCTCTCCACCCAACAGCAGATCATCCACAAACATCATGTGGGCAATATATATGTCCTTTGTACCATTGATCCCTTTAATAAAACCCCTATTGCTTGCTTTCGTGAACTTCCAACTCAATCTTCCCATAACAATTATGAACAGTAATGGAGACAAGGCACATCCCTGTTGAAGCCCCCTTGATGATTTGAAGAAGGTGGTGGGTAGGCCATTGATGATGATAGTGAAATTTTTCCTCACAACACATGCCATGATCCATCTTATATTCTGGTGACTGATGCGAATCTTATATAGCGTTAATCGCAGGAACTCCCAATCTATGCAATCATAGGCCTTATTGAGACCGATCTTCATAATGCTGGAATTTAATTTTTGGGCCTTGATAGAATGAAGTCATTCTTGAGTGATTGCAACTGCGTCCTATATCAATCACTAATCCAAAAATCCAAGTTGTTTCGGAGAAATGTGTTTGGATAAAGAAGATTTCATTATGTTTGTAATGATTTTAGATGGTGGCTTATAAATAGCATTACAAAGGGAAATGGACCTAAATTCTGCAAAAGCTATAGGATGCTCCTTTTTTAGAATTAGAGTGTGGCATTGATTGCCCCGTGAATGAATCTTTAGTCATGGATTCCTCTGTAGCCACCAGTATGTCGTGCCCCATCAATTCCTTAAAATGTATAAAGATTTCATTGTCCCATCCATCAAGACTGGCGCTCCTGTCCTTGGCACTAGAATTCATAACTCTTTCAATTTCCTTCATTGAAATTGGTCTCCCTACGGATTGGTTATCATCATCTGTGAACATATTCGGAATCTGATTTAAGAAGACTCTTTGATTTGTGAATAAGTGATTCCTCTCTTGAAATTGTGTCTTAAAATAATTGATAGCCGCTTGTTCCAATTCTGGTTGGGAAGAGATGTACTTATTTTCCTCATCCCACAGTTCCCAAATGCCATTTTTTTTCTTCTACATGTCGGGCGCCTATGAAAGAACTTGGTGTTTTTATCACCGGCTGTCACCCATGTGACCCTTATATTTAATCACCATTATTCTTCTCATATGAAGAATATGATTTTTCCGACTCTCCAATTCAATGAATTTCCTCTTATACGACTCGGAAAAATATTGAGAGTCATTCGGATCCAATAGCCTAATATGTGTTTCTTCAATGACCTTTAGCTCCTTCCAAAGCTCCCTCTTTTTTTCACGTACCCAGGCATGTACAGCTAGCTTTAATGACCTCAATTTTTGTCATATTCCAACCAAAGCCCTCTATTCCTTAGAGTTCCTATGATTAGTCCAACATTTATGAACCAGTTTCTCGAATGATTTATCCTTCAACCACGCATGATGAAATTTAAATTGTGCTTTTTGGTTTGTCATTCCTTCCCATGACAATAAGATAGGCTAGTGGTCAGAAATGTAGATGGGTAAAATAGTCGATCGAATCCCAGACATGCTCTCCACCAATAGTGAATTAACCAAGAAACGGTCAAGGCGTTTAGAGATGCTTGCAAACCCATAGCAACCATTGCACCAAGTTGGAGCCAAGGGGCAAGGTGGGATGTCACACAAATTTTTAGAAACTATGAGCCCCCTGAAATATGATTCAAGTGGATCATTCACAGCTTTGTCACCCCATACTTCATCAGACCCGAGAGTGAAGTTCATATCCTCGGCCACAATCAAAGATTTTAGGGCCAGAAAGCCACAATTTTCAATGAGATCCCAGTATATTTTCCAACCGATTTATGGTGCATGTGAGTTGATTATCCAAATCTGAGAGTGGTTACCCTTCACATAACCATATAAAATAATGCATGCACATGAAATATAAGCCTCAAGTTTAATTTCCCTCAGGTTCCAAAGGACAACCAAGCCACTAGACAATCTGGGCACACTAGAAGCACATACCCCAATCTAGACACATTTTGAGCAATGACTCTCATGATGTTTCTTTCGAGACCATAGCCTCTTGTAAGAAAACCATCGTTGAATGATGGATCATAATAAGATATTTAAGAGAGCGATTTTTATGGGCATCTTATAAGCCCCTAATGTTTAAGGAGATGAGGTCCATGAGTGACCCTGAAAAATGGGCATCCCCCCTCTAAGGGCCCGAGAGCTAGTGCCCAACAAACTCATGAAATCCCCAACATTGTCATGTGGATTCTTTGGACACTGAGAGTCTGATTCCTCCAGAAATTGCTTTTGAAGGCCCAATGACGATTGCAAAAGGGAAGAAATTTTTTTGTATTTCGTGGTTTTCTTCTTCTTAGTGGTTACTTTCTGATGGACAGTTGAAGGAGTAATGGCATCAACAAAATCAAAGACTTATTTCTTAATCGTAAAGGAATCCATTGCAACCAAATCTGGTTGTGAAATGTCTATCAATTATTTATTGGGTGACAGAGTTGATAGTACATTTCCCATGAACGGGTCTTTTCCCTTTGGGGTACCCATCTATACCCATAGGCTTGTCACACACCTCCTAATTCCCCTCCCCGACCAATGGATTACTTCCCCACAAACCAGAGTCACATAGTAAATTCGATGGAGAATATTTTTAATTATTGTCAACATTTAATTCCACATAGTCTATGGCTTTAATAGGATTCCCACAAGAAGTAAAACATGTTTCAATCTCCCCTGAATTTGGCACATTTAACACAGAATTAATGTTCTGGAGTTTATTTTCCATTGACACACCTATTTCTCGAGCGCCTCCATAGGGGGAATCAATAGGATTTTGGGCACAATGTTTCTCCAACGGCGAATCCATTGTATGAGCACCATCTTCTGTTTGACATGGACTACTACCAAACCCGCACACCCCTTTCAGAAAGTTTCCAAGTAAATGACCTGTAGCATGGCAGATAAGACATCTAAATGGAAAACACTAATAATCAATGTCGATTCAGAAAGAATAAGGTCCCCAACGAAGTTCAAATTCTACCAGTAAGCCTCCATGAAACTCCACCTCCACCAGTACCTAAGCCATCCTCTTATCTAATTGATCTAAATTGGTTTCATCCCAAAAGTAGAACTTTCCAATGGAGTTAGCTCTGGTTGCAATATCATGCTTATTCCATAATTTGAGCAGCAATCCTGGGAGCTTGACCCAAATAATCTTTTTGTAGAAAATTTCCTTGAAGGGATTAAACCCAGCTTGCCATCTTTGAAGAATCGAAAACCCCCTACCGTGAACCCATGGGCTTTCCACAATCAATTTGGTGTCTACTTCGCAGAGGAAATGGAAATAGGTCCATCCATTAAACAATATGTTGACCTTAGGTCTATATTTCAAGATTTTCATCCAGGTCGAATCTCCTCATGCCTTAATATGTTCCCCGTTCATCTTGGTAAATTGCCACCTCCCTACCATTGCCCTCCCTTTCATTCATTCGATGTTGTCCTAGTATATTTTTAAACCCAGGTTCACAATCTAAGTCCCTTCCACTGCCTTGAATGCTTTATGTTTCCTATTAGCTCCACCCTTTCCACAAGATGAATCAACCTTCCCTATGTTTCAACTCCCATGTGCATCAAAGGAAGTTTCGAGCACCAGCTTCTCAACCTAAATAGTGATGTTGATTAGTGTTTCAGGAGATAGATCCACCTTCCCATACATTGCATGTGCCCCTCTAATCGAGGCAATCAAACACCCCAACAACTGTCACTTACAGGAGTTGAAGTCGAATGTTATACTTTTGTCACATTAATTAATTATGTTACATTTTTGCAATCAACGAGTAGATGATTAAGTAAATTTTCATAGGTAATTGGGAGCTTAGTAAAAAAAACTTAAAGAACTCATAAAGATTAAGGGTTTTTATGATGGAAAGGATTTTGAAAATAGGATATTGCCTTAAAAAATTTTGAAGGAATTTTAGGGTTGCATATGATAAGAATAAGGGTTTGATAGAGTTGGAGTTTAGGAAAGAACTAGGATTAGGATATTTAGGGAATAGACATCATGCTAGGGCTTTATTAAGTATTTTTAGGGATTTCAAAAGTTTGCTAAGCTAGGGCATCATGTAGTTATTTTAGGGATACAAGGTTTGTATTGTAACAAGGACATTACATTGACAGCAATGACAACCTTATCCAACACTAACAACAATTGGATCTCATGCTCCACTTCTCTCTTAGGTAATATTCCTTTAGGCTCTTGGAATACTCACTTGTATGAATGTAGCAATGCTTCTAGTTGTTATTTATGTTAATTAGCACACCTATTTTGGATGCCTTTTCCCTTATTGACTCCTCACTAGTTTTATTTTCTCTTAAAAACAATCAAACATATTTCTTGTTAGAATTGATCAATTTCTTAACATGGTTCACACTTTCTAGTGAAATATTGGACTTTCGGGCCATATGCACATTGATGATGAATGATTTCCAATTGTTTATGAGGTAGTATTGTTTGGTTCTATGCATGAAGATTGCATACCACATATACATGTAGCGACTCCTAAACACAACTTCACATACATTAAATGGAACTACATCCAATTCTACTTTATCAATAAAATCATCATTGATAGTAACTTTTATCCTACATCGTGTTGTTACATTAATTATGCATCTTTATTTATACATCCCAATGGATTTGGACTAATATAATCTCTATAGATAGAAATATTTTTATTTCAAATATATATGTGTGTGTAAATTAAATTTAAATACAATTTATGAAATATGACATTTATGAATATGAATTATCATTATTTTAATTTAGGTGGTAAGATAGGTTTATAATTTACAACTATCATTTATATTTTATATTTCACATATCTATATTAGGAATGTTTTTATTTCTAATTATATTAAAGCCTTCATAATATAAATAGATACATAAATATGTATGGCATTATATATATATATATAT
>APFE031208441.1:30933-64668 GCA_000404065.3 Pinus taeda
TTTTATTACTTTATACTTTTATTACTTTTTTAATTGAACCAACATTATATTTTTAAATTTAATGTTTTGTTCTAATGACTCACTATAACATCTTCCCTCGTGCTATAGTGTAGAGCACCTCTCAACGAAATCATACCCAAATTTTAAACTAAATAAAAAAAAAGAACGAGGTTGATAGTATAACCATACTAGCTACCTTTGTAATATTTGGTCATGCCTTAAATTCTTCAAAATCATGTCACTATAATTGTTGCACAACAACATTGAGTTGATGCATTTTGCGCCATAAAAACCATCTAAGTCAAATTTATAGGCTTCAATTTTTCTTCTTTGCTGAAAATTGGGGAAGCTATGGGGGAAATTTCGCCATGAGAACCCAACATTCTCCAAGGAAGAATTCAAATAAATTAAAGGGAAATATTATTTTTAATGTGGTCTTGGCACTCCTCTTTAAGGTGACAAACTTATTTGGGCAAGAAATCTTCTAGATGATCCATAAAATATCTCAAGTCAAGTTATAATGTGGAAAATAATGATTTATTTCAATTTATTATGGCACAATTTCAAGTTGGCCTCTTAACATCTCATGTCGGCTTGCCCAAGGGATGTGATCCTTCATAGGTGGAAACAACTATAAATAGGCGTCAATCTTCCTCCATTTGGCACAATTTCAAGTTGGCCTCTCAACATCTCATGTCGGCTTGCCCAAGGGATGTGACCCTTCATAGGTGGAAACAACTATAAATAGGTGTTAATCTTCCTCCATTTGGCACAATTGAATTCCCACTTTTGTGGAAGACTTCGGATGGTTCTGAGGCAACTTGCACTAATTCTTTGTGGCTTGTTTTTCTCTATGGCTTGCAATATAATCTCTATGACTCGCAATACTCAGTGACTTGTAACCTTATGTGGCTTGTAATCTTTTGTAGCCCATCTACTACTATTGCGACTTGCATTGTTATTTTTTAACAACGCACTATACTCCAATGGCTTGCATTATCTCATCGTAGCTCACATTGTCTCCACAGTGGCTCGCATTACCTCACAGTAGCTCGCATTGTCTCCATAGTGTCTCACATTATCTCACAGTGGCTTGCATTAGTTTCTTTATGGATCATGTAGTACATTTGTAGCTCGTACCATTCACAGTGGCTCGCATCTCTCTAAGATTCGCATTATATTTCTATGGCACGCATTGTATATTTGAGATTCATATGGAATTCTTTGTGGAAAAGATTGTATCGTATATGTCTGTATGGTATTCTATGTGGACAAGATCATATGCTATTCTCTGTGGAAAATATAGTATGGTATTCCCTATGGAAAAGATCATATGGCATATGTATGTGGCTCGCATAAAAATATTGTATGGTATTCTCTGTGTACAAAATCGTATAGCATTCCCTATGACTCGCATTAGTTTCTTTATGGTTCGCACTCATTCTTTATGGCTCAATTTAGTTATAGTATATGTTGGAAATGGTACTTGTGATGATAGTACAACTGACCTAATGATATATAACCTTTGATATGATAGTGAACTTGGCATAATAGTGACCTTCGTATGGAAATAATACTTGATATAACAATGGCCTTGACATGGCAGTGACTTTGTTCTATGACAATGACCTAATTATGTATGATTGTGACCTTCATGATAGCGCCTTTGATATGTGATATAGCAATATGCATGATAGTCACCCCGTTACATAACAGTGATTTTGGTGTGTGACTATGACAGTGATCCTCATGACAATACCTTTGATATTAGATCTACATGACAATGACTGTTACATAATAGTGATTTTGATGTATGACTATAATGGTGACCTTGATATGGAAGTAACTCACAGTAATCTAGATGATAGTGATAAAAGTATGTCTACTGTACTCTTGATCATAGTGGTAACAGTAATTTGTGTGCATGGAAGATGCCAGTGACAGTGAAGCGCTATGATCTTATGACTGTGGTGACATATACATGTGCTACTTGTGGCAGTAATATGAAGACCTATGTATACTTGATAGTTGTCATCTCAGGAGGATCTAGTATGATTCTAGATTGGACTAGGAAGCCTAATGTATTGGATGTTACTTATTGTACTTTGTATCTCAGTTGAACAGTTGATGAATATCTAAAAAGAAGAATATGGTTTGGTTTTCCCCCTTGCAGGGTTTTTCCCTGGTCTCTGACTTAAATCTTGGTGTTACATTTTGTATGATTTTCTTTTATTGTTCCTAATTGTTTTTTCATATGTTGATGCTTTTGTTCTCTCTACATAATTGACAATCATGATATGATGTTATGGGTTGAAAGCAATATGAAAATGTAGAAAAATTTTAAAATTGTAGTTATATACACCAGAGAACAATATAGCCCTAAAAATTAACATGGTACCAAAGTTGGGTTGAATAAAAGTCATTGAGATCAACCCTTTGTAGACACCTATGATGGTTTTCATGAGAAATCAGAGTGAAAGGGATGAAGATGGCAAAGACCTCAAAGAATGATAGGGTTTGAAGGAAAACCTAGAAAGGCTATATGTTCTTGCAATAAAGGTTAGGGTTTGAGAGAAACCCTATGAGGTTTATGGATATGGTAAGTGCATGGGTTTTGTAGTATTGGAACCCTAGTGTGATTATGATCAATGAGAATTTATTGAGTTGTTCAATTTCCTGTGACAAATTAAGTGTAACCCTAGATGGGCTAGTCTCCCAATATGAGATGGTATGATATAGATGTAGTGATCATCTTGTACATTGATAGCTAGGCTTGGAAGGATTTGGAATGAGAATACAGGTGGTGCTGAATAGGATGCATTTCCTCTAAAGACTACATTGACATATGGTTTATGGATAGAGGTGACTCAAGGAGGCGGGATCAAGAGGGAGTTGATAGCTTCCTACAATCCTCATTAAAGATAAGTATTTTCAAGACCTATGTTATTTCTGCTCTTGTTTAGATTTAGCATTTTAGACTATTGTTTATTCTTCCTGCATGAGTATTTGAATGCTTCTTGGATGAGGATGTGATCCATCTTGAGAATCATCAAGATGTAGAGTAATGCAAGAAAAATTTACTCCAAGAGGGAGTTGGTGCAGGAAAATGAAGAAGTCTCTCTTGTAACTAGAGAATAAATCCAGTCCTGCCTCATCAGCAGGTACACTTCCATTATGTTTACTTTGTTATTATTGTTATTCTCTTGTTCTAGGGTCAATAGGAACATTGTATGGATGTAAGTATGAATTCTTCAATATTGGGATTAAGGAGGATGTAGAACCATCCTTTGATTAGAGTGGTGATGGACAAAATCCTAGACCTCAGAGGAAGGATCACATCTTTCCACGCTAATGATTATGACTGAAGAGACTTCATATTTATAGGGAGTACATTGTCATATTGAATACAACATCCTAATGAGATATTGAGAGCAATATTTCCTTCATGCAAGAACCATTCTAAGATGATAAATATGTAGAAGTGACAGATGCTTCCACGATAGTAAGTCCAATAGTGACAAGAAAGGTGCTTTGAGGGAGAGGACTATGATAAGATCCTAACACCTATTTCCAAATGTACTAAATTTATTAGATGTATGTAAAATTGGCTTCCTCCATGATGTAGTATACTTGGAGATACCTTAGAGATTTGAGGCACATGAGATGAGACTCGTGATTATTGATCAAAGAAAGTCCCTAGACTTGGAATACTTGGAATGATGGACATCTGATGTGGACCCCAACCTCTTTTCATGATTGAAGGTATGTTGTTGATGTTTTTTTTAATGCTAAAGTTTATTTATGATAGGATTAGATCATCTCTGTGTTCAATGCCAAAGAAAGTTGACCTATGAGCCCTTATGATCAACTACTTTAGATAAGAAGGGAAACAAAGAGATGATGAGGACTTCCTTGCTAAGGGAAGTATGTTGTTAGATGGAATTCAACATTTTTATGAGATGCTAAAAGAAATGTGTCCTTCATTCAAGGACCATTCTAAGATGACAAAGATGTAGCAGTTCCATATGCTTCCATGATATTAATTCCAACAGTGACAAGAAAGATGCTCTAAGAGGGAGAGGATTGTGATAAGATCCTAGCACCTGTTTGCAAATGTACTATTATCAAATGCATGTGAAATCTACTTCCTCCATGATGCAGTATAATTAGAGATACCTCAGAGCTTTGAGGCACATGAGATGAGACTTATAGTTACATATCAAACAAAACCCCATATGGGCTCAAGCAACTCCCTATACTTGGAATAATTGGAATGATGGAAATCTGATGCGGACCCTAACCTCTCTTCATGATTGAAGGTATGTCGTTGATATTTGTTTTTATGCTAATAATTTATTTCTGATAGGATTAGATAATCTTTGTGTTCAATTCCAAAGGAAGTTGACCTCTAAGCCCCGATGATCAACTACTTGAGATAAGAAGTGTAGCAAAGAGATGATGAGGACTTTCTTATTAAGGGAAGTATGTTGTCAAAGATTTTGGCATGATAAATATCATTGAAGTAGTTGAGAGAGGCTCCTCTTCAAATTCAAATTTGATGGATCCTATGATAATCTAGAAGTCAAATGGATCTTCCTTGCATTCATGTACTCTGAGCTAGATAGATCCTGGATGTGCTCATTGGGTTTTTGCTAAACATATGTTGATATATCTACATGAAACTGTTAATCATGAAATGAGATACATTTTCGTACTTCACGGATACATCTACATTGACTAAGACTGAAAATGTTAATCATGAACTGAGATACATTGTCGTACTTCATGGATACACTGATGTTGACTAAGGCTGAAAATGTTGTTGACAGGAAAATCACATCTAGGTGTTGCTTTGGCTTGGGTTTTTCCATGGTTTCCTAGATGAGCAGGAAGTAGAGTTTTGTTTCTTTAAGTACAACAAAGGAAAATTACATTGTTTCTAGTATGGCTATCTCCAAGGAAGTGTGGTTGAAAAATATCTTTGGAGAGTTGCTTGAGCTTGTGCTAGACACAACTATGATATATTGCGACAATCAGATGGGATCTGACTTTCAGAGAACCTTCTGTTCCATGAAAATTCAAATAACATTGAGATTAGATAGCTCTATATCTGGGATATAGTCCAAAAAGGGAATAATGAGGCACTAGCACAGAGGGAGCAATGAGGCTTCAACAATTATTAGTTGTAGAATTGAAGCAGTGAGGCTTCAACAAATGAGCGGGTTGTTGACATTCTCATCAAGCCTATGTCAAAAGGAAAGTTCATGTTCTTTTGAGAGAATCCTAGAGTTGTGGAGAAAGTACCCCTTCCGGGATGGGATCCTGGCTAATCATGAACACTAAGCTCTGGGAGCTACTAAGGTGTGGGGTACTCCTTAGAACTACAGGGTTGGAAGATCCTTATAATTTTTTATAAGTTTGGTCTCCCCTATTCAATTTTGGGACTTGATGGAGTACATACCACAACATGTATCCTACCCATAAATCGGGCGTGTTGGGATTTCCACTCATATAGTCATTGAATGAGGAGACTTAGGTTGGAGGATCTTTACCTATGGTAGATGTGTCTGGTAAATTGATCTCCCTATGTTCGGGATGTATGGTGTTCAAACCACTTAATCATTGAGGATTGAGTTGGGTTACATAGGGTTGGAAGATCCTTATCATTTTGATAATTTTGGAGAAGTGATAACCCTATGCACACATATGCAGATATGTGTGAGAACATAAAATGGTAGCTTCCATAGTAGTCTACAGTATGTTTTCTTCTGCATCGAGTCTGTAATTTTCTAAGTATTGTTGAAGGAATGGAGTTATTTTTTATATGTTGAATGAATATATGTCAAAGTTCAAGTTTTGGGAGTCAAGTTGGTATCAAATCCACTTTAGGTTATCATGCATAGTTGTATATGCATGCATAGGCTTATCACTTCCCCTAAAATTTAAAGAATGAATCAAGCTCATAGAGAAGGAGATTTTGGAGACTCAAACTCGACTCTATGCCCTGAATGATAGAACTCCTTATTTATAGAGTTTGGAGAGAGCAAGGGGAATCTCTTTGAGGATATGACTTTATTTCTTGGGTACTCATAGATCATCCTTAAAGATCATATCTACAAATTCCTTGAAATGTGGGTCAATCCTCACCTTAAGTCAGAGAAGTCCACTGAATTTCAAGGATTATTTTATACTATTTCTCAAAAGGAATATGTCCTTAAAGATAAATTGATAAACTAATGGGCTTAAGAAATGACTTAAACTAGAGTTAAAATGTACTTATGGATGACAGGCTAAATTTTTTACACATTGGAGTGATACGCCACCCACAAAGTGACTAAATAGAAATTTGAAATATTTTCATGGCCGAGATGCCAAAGTACTTATACAGTACACAGTGGAGTGATTCACTACCCACGAAGCGACTAAAGAGAAAGCTACAATGTCCTCATGGCCAACAGACTAGAGTACTTATACAGTACACAATGGAGTGATTTTCCAACCACAAAGCAACTAAAGAGAAAGTTGCAATATTCTCATGGCTGACAGACCATAGTACTTATACAATACATAGTGGAGTGATTTTCCGCCCATAAAGTGACTAAAGAGAAAGTTGCAATATATTCATCATGGATTAAGGGTCCCCCATGCTTTCTATTGATTGGTTTTACAGTTCCCGGTTTTCTATATTGTGGCACTCCTCTCAGGTCATACTATCATCTGACCAATATGGATCTTCAGCATACATGTAATCTAGAATAGGGAAAAGATAATCATCAAGGAATCTTCCAATGATTATTCCTTCCATGAGTGGATGATCTTTTATCAGCAGGTACTCCCCTTGGTATGATGTTTTGGCCTTGAATTTGTAAGATATTTCTTATCGTGAAGTACCAATCACCTCATTTTGTTGATTTTTTAGTTCCTTATCAATTAATACTATCTCTAGAGGGTTTATCAGAGATAGCTCACAGCTCAGGAACATTAATTTAAATTTGAGCCATAAATCAAATTGTGCAGCCCTTATTGGTTCATCTTGGATGTTCAGAATCAATTGTATGCCTTTGCAGTTCCAATTTACCCTTGGCATATTTTTTTCAATCAGAGCATCTGTCCATCCAAGCCGTGGCCTCTAGACCAAATTTTTGGTGTCTGCACATATGACTATTTCTCTATTTTGTCTTCCCAATGTTAGTAATAGAGAGTAATGTTCTCATGATACTAGTCCTGAACTAATGTCACAGTAACATAATCCATAATTATCACAGTCAATATGCGTATATATCACATCTTTGTTGATCCTTGCTTATGCTTTTGTTGAATTAACTCATGCTTCTATTTGTTGTTCCCATTTCTTGAATATTTAAATTTGGAGAGGTGATGTTTTAATTTCATTATTAGGCTCATACAAAGTTGGTTTTCTACTCTTTCTCTATTGTACAGCTCTAAGGTTTTCTTTGCAGATCAACTGGACTCTCTGTAAATTTTCTTCTTTGGTGATTTTTTCTACTACTACTAAATGTCTCAATGCTTTTTATTGATCTTTTTCCTTTGTCCATGTGGCCCCTTAATAGCATAGCCAGATCTGCACAATTTGCTTCTCTATTTAACATATCAACCAAGCAATTTAACCTTCTAGGTTTATGCTCAATGTTGAAATCAAAATTATCTAACAAAAGAGCCCACTTTTGTATCCTGGGGTGAATTTCTATGATCAAGTTATCATATTTTAACATCCCTGGAAAGACTTTCAAATGTGATCTTATGAGAAAATCGACAGGCTTTAAATACAACCTAAAATGGTGAATTGTTTTCTTTACAGCTAACTTTTCTTTGTGGCTTGATGGGTAGTTTAGTTCTACTCCAAGGAAGGATTTGAAGGCATAAGAACACACTAATTATTTTCCATCAATTTCTTCGAGAAAAAATATTACCCAGGTGTTATTAGAGGCATCTCTTTCAGTAATATATTTCCCTTTTTTGTAGGTAAGGATAATGGAGGAATTTTTTTGCCCTTTTCTTTTACTCTCTTGACTGCATTGGTCATTCTAGAGACTAGGCAGGGGATTCTTCCTTAGCCTATGTTGGAGTATTAGTATTTCTTTTGCTTATCCTTTATAAAATGGCCTAAAATATTTTAGGCTACCCAGGAATCTTTGGAGCTAGGTTTTTTCCATTAGGACATCTAGAAACATATTGAAAGTCATTAAGATGTGGTCTTGTAGAATAATATGTCCTTTAGCGATAATTCTGAGACCAAGGAACTCGATCTATGTTTTTCCTATCTCCATTTTTTTTTTGACAAGACTAACCCATGATTGAATACTACATCATGGAATATATGCAAGTGTTTTAGATGTTCCTACAAATTCTTGGAGAAAACTAACAAATCATCAATGTAAATTATGATCCAAATATCTTCCATTCTTTTCTGAAATTCACTAGGTGCATTCTTTAATCCAAAAGGAATAAACTTCCATTGGTAGTGTCCATGACGAACCACAAATGTAGTCTTATTTTTCTTCTAGGATTATACCAATCTGGTAAAAACCAAACTTCAAATCAAATTTACTAAAGATTGTCTTTCCTTTTATCTTTGTAGCAAAGAGTTTTTTATAGGAATAGGATACCTAATACCTTCTAGAGCTTTCTTCAGAGGTTTGTAGTTTACTACTAACCTCATATTTCCTCTCTTATACTCAGAGTATTTGATGATGTAGAATCCTCTGCATGCCCATGCACTCGTAGAAGGTTTTATGAGTCCCTTTTTCAACAAGGCATTTATCTCTTCCTAGAAAGTACTTGTTTCGAATGGACTCATTAATGTTGTTGAAGCCCTTTGTGGATGAACATTGACCACAGGGTTGTAATGGAGAGACACAAAGGTTTTTTCCCTATGCCATAAATAATTATGGGTTTTTGAAGTACAATTTCTCATAATCTCTTAGTAATTGGGTTTAAAATTTATGCATGAGTCTGGGCATATAATATGCATCTTTCCATTTTGTTCAAGCTGCTTGATGTAACCTGAATTTCTATTTCCATAGGGTGTTATTTTTCCCTGCTGCGACTCGTACCTTCTGAAAGCAGAGGAAATTTTACATTCATCCCATCAATATGAAATTCAAACGTTCTTTCCTTTTTGTTTATAGTAACAGGATCTGTTAATTCAAGAAATTTTGATCGTAGAATACAATCATCAGCCATTTGATTTACACAATGAAAGGAAATATTAAGCAGATGGTTGCTTACCTTTAATGGGAAGTCTTTGGTTTGGCCTTGGATTTCTACACTTTTTTCATCCAATATTATTCCAATGATGGTGGGATGTTCCCAATAGTATTATGGGATTACCTTTCTCCTCATCATGTTTAGATGACACACGGAATCTACTAAGAAATCAATCTCATATGACTTTACTTCTTGTGGGAAAGACAATAATTTGGTGTAGAACTTAGATCCTATCAAGAATAATAAAGCAAGCCTTGGATGATGATGTTCTTCTAGATGATCTGGTTCTAAATCATTATGCTTTTCAGACTCTTTTCGGATACCTCCATTTTCCCTTCCTTGAAGGTTTATTTTTGTAACCTGATGATGTGTGCAAGGAATATTCAAATATCCTTGACAATTAACCACCTAATGACTTTTTTTGTTTTCATATATTATTTCTTTGAGCTCTTGTTTCAATTCTTTGATAGATTTGGTTTCCTTTTTCATAATGCTTTTGTTGGCACCTAATCATATGGATTGGATGAAATAATGTAAATAAATAATAGAGAAAATGGAGAGTCATCGGGAGATGAAACTCAACAATCATTCCCTCATGTATATAATAATGAACAGCCTAAATGAATAATATAATCTCATTTGAAGAGTTACTTCCTGGCCTGACATGGTATCAAAGCCAATTCTAATTTTAGCTTTCCTCCCTATGTAACTCCCTCATGTTCTGCCTATTTTTGCAGAATTGTCACCTTCTCTGCATCTTGTACACCTGTGCTGGTGATTTCTCTATCTTATCCATGCAATATTCTGTGCATTATTGAATTCACTAGTCTAAATGTAGTGGGAGTGTTGAAGGGTCAATTTACTGCATTAAGGCATTACATTACCTACTATGACTATTGGATCCAGTTGCTGTGTGGAATGGTCATGTGATGCCAGGAAGTGTTGTGTACTGTGTGCTGGAAGGGTGGCGCAACTGGAAGCATGGTGTTATGGCCAACATTGGGACTGTAGTTGAATTTGAGTCTATTATTCCCTGGAGCATGGTGCTGGACTGAGTAGGCTCTGATTTTGGTAGAATACCAAATGACCCTCCATTATATCAATATTTGGAGACTGCTGGAAAATGTTGCATAGTGCTGGTACGAATTATTTATATGCATTGAATGATTATGTTGCTGGTCTAATATCAAACGTTGCATATGTTGGTCTTATATCAAAACGTTGTATATGATGATATTTCAATATGAATATTTTGAAAGTCTGCATATAAATCCATGTTCCTCAGCTCCACTCCCATAGCTCTGGTTGTCACAGCATCGAAGACTCTTGGGGTATTTTTCAAACCGGTTGAAAATTTGTTTCTACAGTTTTGGAGACAAAAGTTTGAGGTATGGTGAATGTATATGGTGTGAAGCACATTCAACTCCTTTGAAAATGGTGGTAGTATTAAAATTCATTGAGATTTTTGAATGGTGATAATAGAACAAGAATTTTGGACGGTATTTTTTTGGCATATATATTATATGGTTTATATGTTGAAACCATCATATAATATATTTGTGAGTGGGGGATATATTCTACATTAAAATTATTAATTTAGTGGATTCTTTTCCACCTAAACAGAAGATATCTAGAAAGGTTGTGTTTGTTTTGGAAATCAAAAGCAAATATTTTTTTGGGAATACATTCACTAATATCTATTGTTGGAGTAATTCTCACTGGGAAAGAGAACTATCCAGAATGGTCAAGGAAAATTAAACACACTCTCACTTTTAATGAATCGTGGAAAGGAGTGTGTGTTGGAGATGGAGACAAAGAACCAGAACAACCTACCTCAGACAAGGAATTCACCATTTGGGAAAATAAGAACAGCAAGGCTTATGCATTGGTTGCAGCATCAATAAATGAAGAGGTGAGTCGCCATATTTCACCATTTTCAAATGCTTTCGAAGCCTTACAAAAACTGAAGGAACTCTATGACTCACACTCTACACTTGAAGTTTTTCAACTCATGATTAAAAATTTCAGCCTTGAATTACAAAATGATGATCCTCTTGCCCTTGCATCAAAAATAAAATCTATTATGCATGATATCAAAGTCACTAATATTGAACTGGACATTCCTCTGATATATTTTCTCAAGGCACTTTATCCCACTTACTCAAATTATCTTGAGTCATTGCAAGCAAATGGAAACCTCAAAGATCTTACCTTTGACTCCCTTGTGAAAAAATTTGCTGAAAGAGAGAAAGAATTTGGGAAGAATACAACTCCTCAGTCTTCTGAAGAGGTTGTGTGTCTTTCACATAGAGAGAAGAATATTTCTCAAGATTCTTCTAGAGGAAGAGGTGGTCGAAGAGGAAGAAGAAGAAGAAATTTCAGAGGCAGGGGGGGCATACACTCTCAAGGAGAAAAGTCAGATTTACAATGCATATGTTGCAAAAGAGACTGATCACATGATGCATCCACATGAAATTTTCCTTGGGATAGAATTGAGCAGGAAAGAAACCAACCCAAAGGTAAAACCAGTGACAAAGAGAAAGGTAAAGCACCTGAATCTCCTCACTATGTTGTGGCACACTGTAATATTGGAGTAAGTGAAGACTTATTTAATGCTTCACTTGCTTCTTGGAAAAATGATTGGAAACTTGCCACATGACTTTTAGAAGAGATGTTTTTGAAGAATTTACTAACAATGTTGATGGAGTAGTGTACTTTGAAAACAAATCAAAACTCAAGCCATCAGGGCTTGGCAGAATTAGGTTTAAATTTCCTAGTCTTCCAAACTTTCTTCTGCATCATGTTTTATATCTCCCATAGCTGAGGAGAAACTTGTTGTCCATGGTCCACATCCGCTATCAAGGACACTCCATTCACATGTTTGATGGCAAGGTTGAGGTAAGAAAAGCATCAGACCACTCACTTGTCATGATAGGGATAGAAGAAGAAAGGCTTCTCAAGCTGCAGGGTACCTCTCCTCGTGCACAAAATTTCTCATACAATTCTCATTACGATGAAGGTACATTTCCATCAAGTTTATTATGGCATGTTATATTTGGACACTTGAACTATGACAGTCTCCGCTTGTTGAAGAAAAATGGTGTTAGTGGTTTGCCTACAATTCCTAGGAAACTTAAGCAATGTGATGCTTGCATTCTAGGAAATCATAGCAAATAGTCTTTTTATGATTCACATTCTAGAGCAAATAGAAAACTTGAAGTCATTCATTCAGATTTATGTGGTCCAATGCCTGTTCCTTCTACAAATGGAAATAAATATATGATGACATTTATTGATGACTACACCAGAATGTGTTGGGTTTATTTATTGAAGAACGAATCTGATGCTTTTCAAACATTCAAGAACTTTCATACATGGATTGAAATGATGCACAATCTCATATTGGCTCTATTCACAGTGATAATGGAAAAGAATGCACTTCAAATGAATTTGAAATCTATCTTCGCCATCATGGGATCAAACATCAAACAATTGTGCCTTATAATCCCCAATGGAACGGAGTAGATGAAAGAATGAATGAGACAATCTTAAATATAATGTGATCCATGATGTTTTTCAAAAATGTAAAATTGAAGTTTTGGGCTGATGTAGTTCTATGTGTTGTATATGTAAAGAATAGATGTCCATCTAATGCTATTAGAAACAAGACTCCTTATGAAATGTTGTATGGACACATTCCTTCAGTAAAGCATCTCAAGGTCTTTGGTTCCACATGTTATGCCTTGATACCAAAGGTACATAGAAACAAACTTGGTGAAAGAACTCGTAAGTGTATCTTCCTGGGGTATTCAAACACCTCCAAAGCATACCATCTCTATAATGAAGTCAATAAAAAGTTTGATGTATCTATAGATGTAATCTTTCTTGAGTCATCCAAAACTAACAATGTTGTTGAGTGACAACTTGATCACTTGGATAGATTCGTAAATGCAAAATAATTCCAAGAATTTGATAATTAGATTCCACATCTTGAAGGGGGGATTCCTATACTAGATCAACCTGTGGAATCTTATTCTGAAGCACTCTCCCCCCCCGCATGAAACTCCAAAAAAGGATGATACTTTGAGTGATGTGATTGACAGAATTTGTAGACTCAATCTTGATTCAGTCCCAACTCAATCAACCGAGCAGCCTAGACCATCTCAGAAAGGTCCCCCAAAGCAGCTGTCAAAGACACTTGAAAGTTTTCATCCTGATGAGGTTGGAAAGACAGGAAGTGGAAATTCCACCCAACAAAATTGAGGTGATGTAGATGACTCTAATTCGCCTGTTGATATGGATGTTTCTTATGATTGTGAATCTAATTTGCCTACATATTTTGAACCAACTTCTTTCAAAGAAACAGCTTCTCATGATGAATGGAAAGAATCAATGCAAAAGGAGAATTATGCCTTGATAAAGAATGGCACTTGGAAGCTGGTTGATCATCCATTAGGAACCAAACCAATTGGCTGCAAGTGGGTCTACAAGAACAAGTATACAGCTAATGCCTCACTTGACAAGCACAAAGCCAGGCTTGTGGTAAAAGGTTTTGCACAGAAGGAAGGGGTCAATTATGCGAAAACTTTTTCCCCCACAGCAAAATAGGCTACCATCCAGACACTCTTTTCCCTAGCAGCCCAGAATGGTTGGAAAGCCCATCAAATGGATGTAAAAAATACTTTCTTGAATGGAGATCTAAAAGAGAATGTTTTTATGTCCTAGCCTGAAGGATTTTCTATGAACGGACATGAACATAAAGTATGCAAACTTGTGAAATCCTTGTATGGCCCCAAACAAGCACTCCGAGCATGGTATGAAAAACTAACTCAGAATCTTCTGAAACTCAATTTCAAACATTATGATCTTGATGATGCAACTTTGTTTGTTAATAACGCACTAAAAATAGTTGTATATCTTGTGGTATATGTAGATGATCTTTTGATGACACGGAACAATGAGAGCTACATTGCATCCATAAAGAAGGAAATGAGTAAAGGTTTTGAAATGATTGTTTTGGGCTATGTTCATTACTATCTTGGTATTGAAGTAACTCAACATCCAAAGTCCATATTCCTTTCTCAAAAGAAGTACATTGGAGATCTGTTGAACAGGTTTGGCATGGCTAAATGAAATCCTCTGACTACTCCAATGGAACAAAACTTAAAGCTCACATCCATTGAAGGAAAAGAATTTGAGGATGCAACAAAGTATAGATAGCTTGTAGGAAGACTCAACTAACTGACTACTACAAGAACATACATTTTGTTTACTGTTGGAATCCTCTCCAAGTTTATGCAAAAGCCTTGTGAGGGACATTGGTATGCTGCAAAAAGAGTTCTAAAGTACTTGAAGGGAATTGAATACTTTGGACTCGAGTATCCATAGGTGGGCGACTTCAGCTTGATTGGATACTCTGATTCAGACTTCGATGAAGACAAATAAACTGGGGTATCTACTTCTAGTTATGCTATGAATCTTGGATCAGGAGCTGTCTCATGGAGATCATGCAAACAATCAGTTCCGGTAGATTCCACAACAGAGGCAGAATATGTGGCAGTAGCTAAGGCAACAAAAGAAATTGTGTGGCTCAGGAAAATTCTGGAAGATTTGCAGGTAAAACAAGTACATTCGACTCCAGTCATGATTGACAATGCCTCGGTAATAAAGTTGGCCAAGAACCCAAAGCTCCATGATTGAATGAAGCACATCAATACAAAATATCATCTGATTCGACATAATGTTGAGGCCAAAACAATCCTTCTTCGCCATTGTTCCACTAAAGAGCAGATTGCAGACATCTTCACCAAAGTGCTTGGAAGAGAAATGCTTGAAAGATTCAAAAGAATGCTTGGACTCACCAACATCCCTTCAGATTAAGGGTGGGAAGTTAACACCTAATCATAGGGATTAGGTGAACAATTGTAAATAGTGTAAATAAATAATAGAGAAAATGGAGAGTCATCGGGAGATGAAACTCAACAGTCACTTCCTCATGTATATAGTAATGAACAACCTAATTGAATAATATAATCTCATTTGAGGAGTTACCTCCTAGCCTGACAACACATTCGTATGCCTTGATCCTTGTAGAATATCGAAGAAATAATCCTTCATCAACCTGATAATCAAACTTGCCTGGTGAGTCATCATTGATCTTCATAAAACACTTACTTCCAAAAATCCCAAAATATTTTACCGAAGGTCTTCCTTTCCATAATTCACATGGATTTTTGTCATTATTTGGTCTTAACTGGACTCCATTCAAAGTATACACTATTGCACAAACTACTTCTCTTGAAAATTTAGCTTGTAAATCGGCTACTAGTAACATTGTTCTTGCCATTTCTTACACAGTTATGTTTCTTCTTTGCACTACTCCATCTTTTTTACAAGTTCTAGCTACAGAAACTCCTCTTTTTATTCCATGTTGAATTCCTTGGAAGTAATTTCTCTTCCTCTATCTGTTCTAAGACACTTGATTTTTTATTCTTTTTCATTTTCCATAAGGGATTTGAAATTCTTAAAACACTCAAATGCTTCAGATTTAAACTTTATACAATATACCCACATCATTCTAGTATAGTCATCAACAAATAGAGCAAAGTACCTTCCGCCTTGTAGATATGGAGTTCTAGTTGGTCCACATAAGTCAACATGTATGATCTCGAGAGGTTTTGATGTTGAGATCTCCTTAGTCTTCAAGCGGGTTCTAATTTTCTTTCCATGTTGGCATGGACCACACATGACTTAATCTGGCTTAAAAATTTTGGAATATCCCTTGTTGCATTTGTTTTGCCCATATTGATAAGGTTATCAAAGCTTAGATTCCCTAATCGTTTGTGCCACAACCAATTTTCATCTGCTCGATTTATATAACATCTATCTTGAATTTTACTCACGATATATACATTCTTAGGTGTTTTGGCTCCTTTTTTCACAAGTTTTCTAGAGGAGGAATTATTTATCTCACAATTTTTAGAAATGAAGACAAAATTATGTCCTTGGTTACAAATCTCACTGACACTTAAAAGATTGTGTTTGATTCCATCCACTAGTAATAGATTTTGAGATTTTCCTTTTCCATTAACAAGTGAAACACTCCTTTTTCCCACAATTTTAGCAGATCCAATTCCAAAGGATACATTTCCATCCTTTTTATTTGATGTGATAAACTTCTTTTGGTCACCTGTCATGTGTCTTGAGCACCCACTATCCACAAACCATTGGTTTTCATCACTATGTGCACATAAAGCTAGACCACATTTATAAGTAGTTACTTCTCTTTTGGATGGACATCTTTGTGTATCATGGCAATAATCATTGCATTTTGAGCACAGTATCAAATGAATTGTAAGTCTTGATCTTTACCTTTGGTTTTGGGCTATTTGGCTTTCTTTGATAATCGATCTTATATCTTGGATCATTTTCCTTATTAGCTTTGCAATGCCTAGCTTAATGACTAAATATTTTACAATGAAAGCAATGACCAAGAAAGATTGTTTGATACCTGTTAAGATAGCCTTGACTTGATGTCGTATTCTTTCTTGGAGGTAGTCTTCATTCATTTCTTGGATGGTTAAAGGTGGGCCTTTTCTCCTAGTGAGATGGCTTCTCTTCTTCTGGATGACTCTTCACTATGTCAACATAACTTTCTCGAGTTTTTCCACTTTCCTTTGTACTAGATGATTCCCCTTTGAAACCAATTCCAGAATTTTGATGTTGAGGTCTTTGTGTATTAAGAATGTTATCAAGAGTTTGAGAGATTTCCAAACTCCTTTTAACTTGATCCAGTTCCTTTCTTAGGGAAACAACTTCAGCTTCTTGTTTTCCATAAATTTCTTCTTTCTCTTTGATTTTATTGTTCAATAGCTCCTCCTTCCTTTTTTCTTCCTCGTTTTTGATTTTGAGAGAAATGACCTTCTTTCAGAATTTCTCATTTTCTTGAATGGCACTTATTAGTAGCTCATCCATATTTACTTCTTCTTCTTGATCGGAATCATTTTTGTTTGTGAATGCCATAAATAATACTGCATTATCTTCAACAAAGTTATCTTCCTTATCGAACTCATTATTATCATCTCCTCTGAGTAGAGAGATATCTTTAGTTGATTTCTTCTTGATAATCACAAATTATTCTTCATCAAAGTCATCTTGTTTGGAGAAGAAGTTCTTCTTGTTAATCCCTTTATTTTTGAATTCTTTCTTTTTATACTCATCTTCATCATCACTATCATGCTTATGAGGGAATTTTGTAGCATAATGTCCTATTCTTCCATTTTTAAAACAAATGAGGGGATCTTTACAAATTGGGCTGGCTCAGTTTTAGTGTCGGGATCATCATTATTATTATTATCTTTTCTTCCTTTCTTTGATAACCCTGGAGCTTTGAATGCAACTTCCTTGGAGCTGGGGATTCCTTTTCTCATTTCATATGCAGTGAGGATCCCATGAGGTTAATACATTTTTATATTATCCAAATCCTTCAATTCCTCTATGGCATTGAATTTGGAACCAAAACGTTCTGGAAGCGGTCTCAAAACCTTTTGGAAAACCATGCATTCTTCAATGATTTCATCTAGGCCTTTCAGTGAGTTGACAACTTCAGCTACCCAGAGGAAATAGGCTGCAATATCCTCTTTTTCATCCATCCTAAGGCTCTCAAAATGTCTTCTATGTGTTTGGAGTTTCTCCTTTTTGACCTTGGAGTCTCCATCATAGATACCAATAAGTTTGTCCCATACTTCCTTGGCTTAATTACAATTCATAACTTTTGTAAATTCTGAATCAGTAATTCCACTTGTTATGGAATTTAGTGCTTTGGAATTTTATATATAGGCTTTTCATTCATCCTGATCTGTGGGTAGAACGGCTAGAATAATATACCCATCAATAACTAATTTCCATACTTTAGGTCCAAGAGATATTCAATAGAATGTCATCCTATGCTTCCAAAAACCAAAGTTTGTTCCATCAAAACTGAGGTATTTTTCCTGCATATTGAGTCTTCATTGTGACTCAAGAATACTTCTTCTAGTTGTTAGGTTGATTATGAAGAATATGGTTCTGATACCAATTGTTGGAAATACTAAGAGGGGGGTGAATCAATATTTATTTTGAATTGTTAAATTCACTAGTTAATATTCTTCATAATTATGCACAGAGAAGTGAACAATAAGGCTTTTATTATAAATAATTGAGGACACCAATTCTCTTTTACAAAAAAAAATTGTACAATGATAATTGCAGGCATAAACCCTTTTATCTTTCAGGCTCCAACCTCCTTGCCAAGCACCAACTTAGACTCCCATGAGACTCTGACCTCTAGGGCTCCAACCCCTCATATTTCTCAAAATAGATTATTAACAACTTTGTTATGCTCTTCACATGTCTGTTTGTTTTAATGGATTATAGCCAGATCCATATCTTGATGCTGCAGTACCTTCCATTAATGATGATCTATGGCTTCCTTCACAGCTTAATGTGCTAGTTCTTCCACTGATCTCCTTCATAGAACTTTTCTTACGATCTGTACTCCTACCAAGCTACAAAATGTTTTCTCCTTTGCACATTCGTTGTAACTCTGAGTTACTCACTAATGCCCTCTTCAACTGGTCTGATCCTTTCGAATGTGCTTTTCCACAGAACATGACTTTACCCAAACTAGACAAATGTCTCATAAGTCTGTGTTTTTATGATTTCATCTATTTCATATATCCAGTGATTGGCCTCTCCATCTTATGTCCTCCTTTTTAATTTAACAATTTGTGAACTATCTCTTCTTTTATGTAAGAATCCCTATGACTCACTATTGAAATGAAGCATTTAACTTGTATATATATGAGTTTCACTAATAAACAAAAAGACATGTTCATTGGAGGAGAGGTTGACTTGTGCATGAGGTGGCACATTAAAAATATATTGAAGGGTGTTTTGATGATATTCAACCATAGACTTGTTATTTATGGAAGCCACATAGTAACATAGCTAAAGCCACATTACACTGGATGACGGGTGGTCCCACCTGCCACATCATGATCTTAATCCCACAATCGAAACCTCATGAATATCGAAGGAATTTTTTTTAATTTCTGCACTTGTACTTTCTTCCTATTTGACATCGCTGATGCCCCTATTACCGATGAATGTGATATTCCAATAAGATATTTTTTATACTTCCAATCAGGTTCGTATCAATCCCTGATCATTCGCATATGTGACATTATATTAAGTCTATTTTGATAAAACATCGGGTTCACAACCAAATCACAATTCGAGGTTTTATGATGTCATTCCTTTGAAACTTGAGATACGATGGATGCGATATTATATTAAGTCATGTTATAATGGAGCAGTGAGGTCCACATCTCATATCACAATCAAATATTTTAATATGACAAGGCTTCAAAACTTGCAATTCAGGGCAGATGCGATATTATATTAGAGTTTTTATAATAAAATTAATTGGGTTCGCATATTGGAGGTCACATTCAAATCAAAGATCGAAGATTGGGGTTTGTGAGTGATAACACATAATAAAGTGTTGATATGATTTCTTCAATGTTCCTCCGTTATCACTATGTTCTTCCTTATATCGCTTCTTGGATTGGATTTCCTGTGGATTCTCATTCTTGTGATTTATATTTCTGATCACTTCTTCTCTTTACTCTTTCTCTTTCTCTTCTGATGGCTTCTGATATATTTCCTTCTTGGGTCCATTACTTCTATTCTATCTATATATATATTCAATTCATATGTCGTATTCAATCCTTACGGCCATAAATGATAACATTGATATCTCAACAAAAACACCGAGGATGTTGTTTCACATGAGAGGGGGAATATGTAACATGAAAATGTTGGAATAGTTGTTTTGCCAATTAAATACTTTTAAGTTGCATAACTTAGTAAATTATGATGGTTTATAAAGTTGTAGTAAGGAATAAATTTTCCTTAAGATAAATGTATGATGAAATAATATTATGAATTCGAGGGTCACGGTTGTGAACTCAAGAGAGTAGACAAATAAGGAATAATTTAAGAAATGCATTGTTATTATTTGTTTATGTTTCTAGACAATACGAATTAGTTATCGGTTCATTTGTTTCTTCTCCTTTCCTAAAGAGGGACCAAAAACCACATCTCAATGGAAAATCCGGGGATGGCAAGATGAGAAGCTGGAGGATATGGAGAAAGAATGGAAAAGACCAGAACTTGTCACATAGTTATCAAAAGCAGTATTCTGCCTACGGATCAAAAGCACTATCCTGCCTACAGAGGTGTTCTTGATTTGAATCTATAAGTTATTGGAACCCTCAGACTAATTAGTGAGGGTACATTATTGGAATGGACTGGTGTTTCCCGAGATTCAGTTACAAATTACCTCAAGTTGGAATTTCTTCCTCAATTGTCTAGTGAGGAAAAGTCATGCAGGAGAGACAGAGCGTAATTTCCAGTCTCAAGGTTGGGCAGTGAGACCTTTTGATATCGATGGAAAAAGATAAGTTTTTATGTAAGAATTCAGTCTCTATTTTATTTCTTCTTTTAGAGGAAAAAGAAAAAGGATAATCTATGAAATTAAATTTGTTAAAAGAAATTGCAGAGAAATGTATAACTATATTCCAATTAAGAATTCAGGGAATAAATATTTTCAACTGTAAATAGAACTTGTATTATAAATTAGCTATAAGTGGATAACACTTTAAGGAGATCGATTTGTGAGAGGCTTCTTCCGTTTACCAGTAACCTGTAAGTTATTACCTGTTTAGGCAGTCCGAAGATGTTTTTTTGGTTATTAATAACCACCTGTAGGACAATGAATATGTCCCAGGTATCGGGCGGACAAGATGTAAAGAGAAGAAGAAAACCTAGGTTTAGAAAATCGGTGTCATCCACAAATTAAAATAGAAGTAGTCTAACGAGGTGGAGGAATTGTTCGGTTTCCGGTGCCGCCAGGAAAAACCTCCGGCTCTGGCCACCGGACAATTCCTCCACCCTCTGCCACCCAATGCAATCTCTGCCCAGCTCCACCACCGCAGCTCTGCACCTTTCGCATTAACTACGTCTGACAGGAGGACCGATTTCCATCGTCGTCTGCCGCTCGTGAGTTAATTCTCATTTCAATTCGAATTTTCCGCGCGCTGCTCCTGACCAATTTGCCCGAGCACTCTGTAGCTCCCTCCCCTGCAGCTCACCAGGGCACCAGAACACTCTGAAAACTCACAGAACGGGCTCGACTTGTGCTGCAGCTCATTAGACTACTCCTTTAATAAGTAGTACCTTTGAATTTCGACAGTCTTTCTATTCGAGTGAGTAAAGTGCCCTTTTCCCTGCGTTTAATTTCTCCAATTTTCTATAGTGCATATGGCTCAAATTTCTGTAGTTGCAATTATATTTATGCGGTTTATTTCTTGCAATTTTCTTTTAGTGTGGTTCACTTTCATAAAAATCTATATCCATGCATATCCCATATCTCAAATGTGCAAAATTAAAATATATATCCATGAATAGGATAATTTACATAATCTAAATTTATAGACACTGAAATTATGAAATTACACAATCATACTGATGGGAATTTTCCAACCGAATTTAAATAAAATTTCTCTGAAATACAACAGCAACCCAATGACCCTTTATCCCATCCTATCAAATTGCATCTAACTTTCCAACTTCAACCTTTACAATGTTCTGCCTAACTTAATTAAACAAGGCACCTCGATAATTCTCTAACTTATGAGGCACCTGGTATTGTCCCAGTGATAAGACCCTAGCCTGCGAGGCCATCAAAATTGAGGCTGCCCATCCCTCGAATATTCTATGATATTTTGCCGACGTATACACATTAAATATATAACAGAAAGGCATTTAACTCTACTACTCTTCTTCAGAATTTGTCCAAAATTCAACTGATTCGTCAATCCAACCCCTCTCCAGATCTCTGATCCTTACAAAACAAAGTAAGTGGGCGTGAGCAGCGCTTATTAAAGGCAGTTGGTGTCAGTCCCTTAGACGGTATACTAACGGTCCTCGCTTTTCCCCATCCTGCAAGAGAGTTTTGCTTTAACACAATGTTACAGTTGTTTAACAAAATTTCCTGACATCTGGTCGGAACCGATTCACGTTTCCCGTTTTTTCTTATCAATGTGCTGCAGCTTTCCTATCATTTACTGTGTTTGTATTTGCAGAAGTGGTCTTGAGAAAGTATGGGATGTATAATATCTACATCAACAGATGAAGGGGGCACAAAGAAGAAACTGGGGCAAGGTGGAGAAATGTTTGTTTTTGTACCAGGTCTACGCATTCCTAAAAGTATTGACTTTGGAAAATCACTTCAAGGTTACCTCTCAGCAAAAATGGTTGAGCACCTTTCAGCACTTCGGACACAAATAGTTGCCATGGTAGCAGCAGAGGGTCCTGCTACAAGAAATAAAAGAAAGACAAAAACGCAACATGGTAACATTTCTTCACGATTCTATTACTGAGAAACTTATTTTATATTGTCAAAGCATCTTAGTGCAAAGATGTACAAACTTTTGCAAAACACAATTATTGTTCATGTAACATTAGGTTATTTTGAATGATAGAATGCAGGATATAGTGCTCATCAAAGAAACAATGAAAAGACCAATAAAGTGGCATACATATCAAATACTTCAGTTACAATTTATGGAAATAGTTTATGTAAGGAGTTTTATGAATGATGCAGCATGCATGGTTCAGAGACATAAAAGGCTGCAATCTGTGTGCATGTATTATTCTAAGAAAGTTACTGTGCTCTGAGAGACAATAAATTTTGTAGTACTCTGGTGCAGACAAGTTTGCTCCGATGGGAATCTACAGCTTAGTTATATTATGGTAGATTAATCCTCGAAACTCTTAAATATTTTTTTAAGGTGGTTCGACACTGGCTGACCTGTTACAGGCCCTTGATGATTATCTACCTGTTTTGCTGGGATTAACAAAAGGTAATTTTAACAGGACCTTATTTTTCTAGATATTGACAATGTAATTGTGAGTGAATGATTTCATGACCAATACTCAGCATGGACGATATTTAGATTGGAGGAGGAATTGATTAAATAAAAAAATGTAGGCCTTTGTGCATAGGATTAGAGATTATGGAAGAGATTGGCATTGTGAGAATGAAGATCTATTTGAAAACTGGGCAGAACTTGATTAGTATTCTATTGCTTTATTTTTTTATGCAGGAAGGCAACTACAAGATTTAGTGGAATTTGTTTGGATCAATCACGAGGATGATGAACAGGTGCTTGTTCCATGGAAGAATGTTACTTCCAGTAGCATTGATGTTTCAGGTGTTTGGTCTTGTTTATTGAGGATTGAGATAGTTTTCATTGAAAATCACAGTTCATGGATATTTTTCTTTTTAGGAAACAACAATATCAAGTGCTTGGTATGAGGTGTTATATGTTCTACATATGATGTCTATGCTGTCTTTATCACAAGAAAATTCTTTGGTGACCCCAAAATCTTCTGTTGATGGATACCAGCCAAAGGTGACAGAAGGTTGGTTTGCCACATCTCAACTCTAACTAAAATGATTTTTTCAGCACCTCATATATTTCTTTTCATGTAGAATGATTTTGCTTTACCAGGAAACTTTGTGCTTGTCTGTATTTATTCATGCATTTTAATTCCCTTTAGTTGTTTAATTTCTTCAATATTTTTTTTTTGATTAGCATTTCTGATCTGGAATTTGTTTATTCCAACTACAAGAGAACAAGAAAGCATCAATCAACATATTTCTTAAGACAGCGGGATATTTAGACTGTGCAGTTCGATCTGTCTTGCCTCAAATGTGAGAGGAAGTCAAGTATGCCATTTGCTTTCTCAATGTCTCATATCCTCTGTTTCTTGAATCTATTAGCAGTTTCATAATCATGTTGACTTATTAAGATTGTATTGATTTCTTCTTATAAGTGAACCATGTTAGCTGTTTCCACACAGAACAAATATGTTTTGATTACAATGTGCTTGTTTGTGTTTTTGTACGTGAAATATGCCTGTTTTACAGGGTTCTGACACATTTTCTCTCAAGTCCGAGTTAATAGAAGACAGTTAGACGCATGCTTTAGGGCTATTTTGAATGATGTTTTGGCGTGACTTCTGGGTATGAATCTCTCCTTCAGTAGGCCGCTTTCTTTCTATGGTGTCACAGGTAGACCACAGGCTTGTTTTTCTTAGAATCACAAGGCCGAGAGGTATTTCAGTGCTACATAATAGGCCACAGGCCTATATCTCTTGCTCAGGAAGGCAGATATCTAGCCAAAATGGTAATCACCAACCTATATTGACAGCAAAGAAGAGCAGAGAGTATTAGAGGCCCAATCGCAGTGATTGTGGAAATCTGAAAGAGGAGGAAAGAAGGCGTAGTAGGTTAACAGTAAACCCTAACTAGTGATCAGTATTGCAGCAGCTCGTAAAGCATGTTTTGTCAGAACTGAAGATTGATTGGACCATCTTCCTGTCTAAGGAAATTGTTATTAGATCGTCAAATGGAAAGTCAATGTTATTGTACTCTATGTCTCTCTCTCTCTGATAAATTTTTGATATTAATAATAAGAAGAATTGATAAAGGGTTTTCCCCATCTTGGGTTTTTTCCCTGGCTTGAGCCAATTCCTGTGTTCTCTTGTCTTGGCTTGTCTTCTGCACTTATGTTCAATGTTCTTTCTTCAGATATTATGATTACTAATGGAATTAGAATTGCTAATGGGCTTATAATCTAATGAAGTATTTGATCTAAGCAAAGAACATGTTATCTCCAAAATTTAACATGGTTTCAGAGCACAAGTGAGGACAAGCCCAAGCTAGAGTAAAAGAGAATGACAATACTATGTAAGAGAGGATAGAAGACTTGATTCTTTCTGCAACAATCTTGGACAAAACCAATCTAGTGGAATATGATCGAAAAAGTGGATACTTCCAAGTTACTAATCTAGGACGCATATCTAATGGTACAATGGCTGCTTATAATGAACATCTGAAACTAACAATGGGTGACATTGAGTTATGCTTAGGAACTAAAACTGATAATTAATTGTGCAACAACAATTATCCCTTCAGACTCAACTGTAGATACAACATTGAGAGAGCCATAACAAATGAATGGATCAAATTACAACTAGCTTAGGCACTATTCCCTTCCATGTTATGTGCATTTGTTTGATAAAAATAACATAACGTAAATTCATGTTATCTCTCCAAAATGCCCTTTTTGAAAATTCATTGAATCTCCTCCCTCTTTCTATAAGCTCCCTGTGGTAAAATCCCTGCGGTAGTGTTTAACATTCTGTTGGAGACCATTTGCACAATCATGTGCAAACACAAACTGTTCAAGCTATGCATGATTACAATAAAATATGAGAAGTTCAAAATTAAAATACCAAAACTTGGACAGATACATAGTAATGAAGAGAGATCAATCAAATTCAAGATCAAATTAACATAGTTGGAATTTGAGTCTAAAAAGTTTGTAAAGTTGCACACCCATTTGAAACATTATGAACAATCCCATTTATTTTTTTTGCAAATGTCCCAAATATATCTCTAGTCATAGCGATCAATTTTCTCATACATTGGAGAACGAGGATTATAGTCATCAATGGCTAGTTCAAACTTTTGACACTTTCAGATTCGTAGAATGGCCGACTCATTTACTACCATCCCTTAAAACTGTTATGTAGGATATACAAAACTGGTCTGACCTTTAACAGAACACAAATATTAATAAAAAGTTTTTTTCAATTAAAATTTGTCTTTGCCACCCAGCTGGTGAAGGACATTGCAAGACTACTTGCTTATCGCATTTTAATCAAGGGAGCAAAAAGGCTTCCTCCACATGAAACCCATCAACTGTTACATATTAGAATTTGTGAATATTCTGAAGAATCAAACATACAACTATTATTGATGAAATAACATACAAATACCCTTCAAAATCATATCAAAATATCAGACCTAAGAGTAGAATCATTAAATCTACTCATTTGAAATGGCTGAAACTTCAAGCAATTGAACTGGAAAGAGGAAGAGGACTTGGCTGAAAAGTTATTCCTTCAGCAATTATACTGGAAAATCACTTGGGATTCCATAGGCACTGGAACCATAATTCATGAAGTTATGGATGCACTAATTGAGTTTTCCTCTTGCTCGGAGTGGAATTTCCAGATTGCAACCATGAGACTGCTACTGCTACATTTGGGCTGTCTAGACCTAACGGTCTTTTGTACCTGCAATAAATTGGACTTAATGGTGCTCTTGTGTACCTGTAACAAATTGAACTGATGCATCAGAACGTGGCCTCTGACATAAAAGTAATTAAGATCGCTCCACTACAGTTGTTGGATATTGCAATAGTTTTGCATTTGCATGATCGTTGCTTGCATTTTATAGGGCAATATGGAGTTGTGTGGCTTGCACTGGTCAGATTGTTCATGTTTATTATTGTCATATCTGTCATATTTATTAAAGGTAAGTTTTTGGCTATAAACTGAATTTTGAGGGAGGTTAGAATGATCTCTAAGCATCTGAAATAAGATGGTTTACTAGTTTGTAATATTTAATGATTGCAATACAATCTTGCATGTGTAATAAGTTGTTAAGATAGCATTTTCTATGAAATCATTGCATGAATGAAGTACCTATTGATGCCTCTCTGAAATAGTAATTAACTTTCTATGGCTTGGACTATCATTGAAACGGTTTTATCATTAATCATGCTTGTGGTGTTAATATTTATATCGCTTAAATCATGATGGAAGAATTTGTGTTACCCATAATGCTTATGGTTTTTGTTCACCATTAGTTTAACTTTCTCACAAATAGTTTGAGAATGAACAACAAAATTAGTGTTGCCCTTGATTCTTCTTTCTCTTCTCTCTTAATTGTTTTCATTCCTTATTATGAGAAGAATGGTTGAAATATAAATAGAAGCTATATATGATGCAATTTCTTAATCCCGTCATGAAACTTTTGGTATCTTGTAAAACATAAGATCTGATAACTGTAACATCATATCAAAATTGTTAACAATATGGACAACATTAGACAAATTGATTTTCAGGTTTCTAAAGATCGCAGAAAGGATTTGATTACTTTCAACAATACCTGAATTTTTTATTTTGAATGGAAAATCTAATTTGACAATAACAAAGTCAGAATTATATTTTTGAAGTTCTTTAATAAACTCTTTGCCATCTTGGTTAAACATTTACGATCTTCGAAACTACATGGCTTGGACATTTTTCGGAAAGGACCAGTTGTATCATTGAATGTAATCGGGTGCACTCTTTGGTGTTTGTGATGTGAGAGCTTATTTTATCACACAAACAAAGTGATGCTTATGAATATGCCTCTAAGATCCTTATCGAAATTTTGAAAATTTAAGTTCTTTAAGCTCACACATAATTTACAACAATGTCAAAACACCAGAACTACCCTATATTTATCCACATTTTATAAAATAATGCAAAGGATCTAAATGAATTTCTATTCTCGACAGGAATAAAAGTGTTATTAAGAATAAATACCTTATAAACACAGTAAAGAAACCTTTCATCACTGATCAACAATCAACGAACAAATCACATAGCATATAAATATCTCTCAAGAATTAAAGATCCGAGAAGGTGTTTGGAAGGATTAGACAACACCATAATGGATTAATGATAATCACAAAACCATGAACCAGTTACTTTTCTCAAAATACATTTGTCCATGTACATGGAATATATAACATTTGTCTATAAATTTGTCTCCCATACAAAAAACCGTAATCATTGCATGTTGGGGAAAAATAAAACATTAACAGGTTCTTCTTTAGTGAAAAAACCATGCTATGATAGACCCCAGAAAAATGATAACAACAACCCATTCGCATAATGGGGATCTATATTGATGGTGATCAATGATTTCTATCGCAGTGGATGGTGATGCTATGTCATATTTGACATCTACATATGTGCTTAAAAATGCTCTGGACATTATATCAGTGGACATCTTTTCAGTATCTGTAGAGCGATTGATGGTAAAACGTTGAAATTGAAAACTCCAATTTATTGCTTCCTTATGAAGAGGTTGTAGATTGTCCCTCCGAACCCGATAGATGCCTTTCATTTGATTACATATCAACTCTGAGTTGGTGAAGACTTCAATATCATTGACATCATGTTGTTTTGCCTCTTTTAGCCCTTCAATGAGGGCAATGTAATATGCTCATTGTTTGTTGTCATTCAAGCACTTCTCTATTTCCATGAAATAAATGATTTGTTGCCATATTGTAAAGGACGAATTTAATAACTACTCGACCTGGATTTGGAAAGCAAGACACTTCAATGCATAAACACCACTTTTGCACCATTTTTTACACTTCAAAAACCTGGAAAATAAAATAACAATAAATTCATGTTAAACAAGTAGACAATTATCTATTTCCTAATACTCAACATGTTTTTCAATCATATATAATTCCAAAAAGCAGATAATTTGTGTTCATTTACACTGCAACACTTTCAATACTAGCAACTATTCTGCAAAAAGCACATCTAGCAATCACCACTTTATTGGAACTGCTTGCAAACTCTAAAAATATTTATCCTTACCAACTATCCATACACCAAAAACCACATAACCCTAGACTAACAAAGCATTGTCTAAGGAAAGGATGATTCATGTATATTCCTTATGTGTGACAGAAAAGCCATTTGTCATATAACATCACAAGAAACTTATTCAGCCACTCTACATGAATGGTTCCTTCACACTACACTTGTTAAGAGTTGAACTTCATCAACAACATTTGGAACAACTTTTCTATTACAATTGGGGGATAGGGGATCCTCATAATCTTATCCATCTTAATATCTAAAGAAGCATGCATTTTCTTTATAAATTCAAAATTTCCTACTCTTCCTTCTCAGGCATGTCGGGAGGGGCAATTTACTTACGTTCTTTAGGCATTGAGCAAAATTGACAAAGCATCATACAAAACACATATTTTAGATGAACAAAGACCATATAACTATAACTCGCAGATGCCCAATAGAAGTTATGCCAATACAATGAGACCTTACAGAAGAGCGCTAATTATGATTAGACCATTCCAGTAGAGAGAGTCCATCATGTAGAAGTCCTCGAATGAGAGATTAGGAGCAATTCTAAAACCATCTCTTCATTAATGATTTCTACAAGACTTCATCATTGCTTTAGGATATCCTCCAGGATATCAAGCTGCTTCAATAATGATGTCAAAACTCCAAGGGCGCTTCATGTCTGTTGTAGTGCAGACTTCTAGTTGGATCTACAAGGGGTGCAAGATAGAAGACATCATTGTGCTTCCAAGGTCTGCAAAACAATGCTACTCCTGTGCTTTCAACTAGGACTATGCTTCCAAGATTTATTTATTTTTTCAAGAGTTAAGGTCTGTTATAACTACTAACAGATTCAAGAAAAAGAGGATATGAGACATTGAACAAGCAAATGGCATACTTGACTTCCTCACGCATTTGAGGCAAGACAAATCGAACTCCACAGTCTAAATATCTAGCTGCCTTAAGAAATATGTTGATTGTTGCTTTCTTGTTCTCTTGTAGTTGGAATAAACAAATTCCAAATCAGAAATGCTAATCAAAACAACAAATATTGAAGAAATTAAACAGCTAAAGGGAATTAAAATGCATGAATAAATACAGACAAGCACAAAGTTGCCCGGTAAAGCAAAATCATTCTACATGAAAAGAAATATATGAGGTACTAAAAAAATCATTTTAGTTACAGTTGAGATGTGGCAAACCAACCCTCTGTCACCTTTGGCTAGTATCCATCAACAGAAGATTTTGGGATCACCAAAGAATTTGCTTGTGATAAAGACAACATAGACATCATATGTAGAACAGATAACACCTCATACCAAGCACTTGATATTGTTGTTTCCTGAAAAGAAAAATATCCATGAACTGTGATTTTCAATGAAAACTATCTCAATCCTCAATAAACAAGACCAAACACCTGAAACATCAATGCTATTGGAAGTAACATTCTTCCATGGAACAAGCACCTGTTCATCATCCTCCTGATTGATCCAAACAAATTCCACTAAATATTGTAGTTGACTTCCTGCATAAAAAATAAAGCAATAGAATACTAATCAAGTTCTGCCCAGTTTTCAAATAGATCTTCATTCTCACAATGCCAATCTCTTCCATAATCTCTAATCCTATGCATAAAGGCCTACATTTTTTTATTTAATCAATACCTCCTCCAATCTAAATATCGTCCATGCTAAGTATTGGTCATGAAATCATTCACTCACAATTACATTGTCAATATCTAGAAAAATAAGGTCCTGTTAAAATTACCTTTTGTTAATCCCAGTAAAACAGGTAGATAATCATCAAGGGCCTGCAGCAAGTCAGCCAGTGTCGAACCACCTGAAAAAAATATTGAAGAGTTTCGAGGATTGATCTACCATAATATAACTAAGCTGTAGATTCCCATCGGAGCAAACTTGTCTGCACCAGAGTACTACAAAATTTATTGTCTGTCAGAGCACAGTAATTTTCTTAGAATAATACATGCACACAGATTGCAGCCTTTTATGTCTCTCAACCATGCATGCTGTATCATTTATAAAACTCCTTACATAAACTGTTTCCATAAATTGTAACTGAAGTAATTGATATGTATGCCACTTTATTGGTCTTTTCATTGTTTCTTTGATGAACACTATATTCTACATTCTACCATTCAAAATAACCTAATGTTACATGAACAATAATTGTGTTTTGCAAAAGTTTGTACATCTTTGCACTGAGATGCTTTGACAATATAAAATAAGTTTCTCAGTAATAAAATCATGAAGAAATGTTACCATGTTGCGTTGTTGTTGTTGGGCCGTTAATATGCCATTATTATTATCACTTTTGAACACTTATCCCGCCAATTTCCACTATTCTTCATCATGTCATTTATTATAATTTATTATATAAATCCATTTTATGATGATTTATGCTCTTAATTATTATTCTTCCTTATTTCTAATAAATTGATGATTATGAATTATTTTATCAATGATAGTTCTATTAAGTTGGTTATAACCTTATTCACCATTTTTAGCCTCCAAGGTAACTTCTAGATTGAAGATTTGAATTTTAAATCTGCCAACTGAGAAATTCGCTGGTTTAAGGAGTGACAGTTTTGCGGTTAAGATTCTGAGAAAATGAAGACGAATCTAGAAAATCCGGAACATGGGTTTTGTCAAGAACGGGCCCAATTAACTTCATATAAATGGTTTCCCAAATTCGGCTTGTACTGGGAGAAACACAAGGTTCTTTGAGCACGATTTTCTCAGATTTGCAGTTGCAGCCGTCCTCCAAATCTCAGCTGCAAACCCAAATTCGTCTTGCTTTTGTTGAGAGATGAAAGGAAATATATTTTCTTGTTGATCATCTGGTTAGAATCAACCCAAATTTGTATAATAAATCATGTTGTAATTATCTATGTTGTAACCGCTCTCTGATCTTTCTCTATTTAAATGAAAACAAAGATCAGAGAAGGGAATGACTTCAGGATGACTTTGGGGATTCGAATGATGGAGAATTGATGATTTGAAGCAAGGATTCATGATAGGATAGGAGGAAGGAAGGATTGTTTTATGTTGTAAGTCTCAAAGCTTCAACTATTGTAATGATTTCACCATTTAATGATTAATACATAATTTGGGCGTTGTTGTTCACTCTTTTCCTTCTGAAGTAACCCAGCAGTGTCCGCTGGCGGCTAAGGGCCCAACCTCTGGTGGAGTACGCTGCTGTTGTATATTATCTTCTTTGGTTTATGCGTGGTTTGCTCATCAGCGTGATTCGGTAATCTGATTTGTTTTATTATTTTACAACACAGCTCTGTTACGTTTGATCTTCTAAGTGATATCGTTTTCTGAGACATAAATATCATATTGACTTTGCAACACATTGTTGTTTCTTTAATTGCTGGTATAAATGGTTTTTATAGGATACCATTGCGATTTAATTATGGAATGTCTGTGTTGTAACATTTGACCATTGGTATTATTGAATTCATCTTAGAATTATATTTCCTTGCGATTATTGAATCTATGAACGTTGCTGCTCCGTGCTAAAAGATAGTCGTATTATTTATAACTAAGACTGACAATTGAATTACCAAGATCAGATTACTATTGAGGTGTGCCGTGTGTTAAGTTATTGTTTTGCTTTCCAGCATTGTTTCATATTCTATCATTAATCAATGCTGTTCTATTTCTGTGTGCTGTCCAATTTATTCTTAGAGTAAAGATTGCTATTAATTTGGCTTTGCTGTTGTTCATTTCCATTAATTAAAGTTTGCTGTTCAGATTCCTTTAATTCTAGTTTGCTATTCCATTTACGGCCGTTCCATTTTAGACTTGCTGTTCCATTTTCTGTTTGCTGTTCTATTTTACTTTTTGCCATTCCATTTATCTGTATTTGCTGCTTTGGTGTGAGAGGAGGTCTGAGGTTGTAGTGAGCCTCAACAGTCGCTGCCTAGCTCCCAGACCTATGGTCCATGTTCTAATTTCCTTTCCATCAGTTTCTAGAGGGATGGGTTATCGCTTCCGCAACCTTGACTGATAAGCTGCCTTGTGTGATTTTATCCTTAGAAGTAATTTAGTCATAGTTTAGCATCTGTCTACCCTTGTATTTTCTGAACGCTATACTGCAAAACATTACTCTTGAGTAAATAGATGCCTCAGACTGAGTACACTCTTGAAATAAAAAGTCGTCCCTGGGTTGACAATTAATGTGAGGTAATTAGGTGTTAAAAGGACCCTTTTTATCGCTCCACATTTTGGCGCCGTTGCGGTGGAGAGTGTAGCCATTTTTAAAGAGTAGTGTGAATCTGATGAGTGCCCGCTAGGGAAGAGTTGGATCTTAAAAACGGAAGTTAAGAACCTGCGTACTGAGCATGTAAAAGCCCTGCTCCCCTGTCTGCTTTCCAACAGGACTGTTAAAGAACCTAGGGTAGAAATAGATGTTTGAATTTTTGTGTGCATAATTAGGAAAAAGATAGAAATTTAAAAAAAAATGAATCATATGATCTCACGCAAGTGGTGATGTAAGCACCACCCATTTCACTAACCGATTGACAGGAACATTTGAAGAAGGAGCCTCGAAGAAACACATGAAGAACATCTTATACTATGGTAAGAAATGGCTCACGTTTCTACTTTTGAATTTCCTATCAAAGATCTAGGAGGAGTAACACAAATGCACATAATTCCCCCATCTTTACCAAATTTTCATGGTTTAGCAAATGAAGATCCACATACATTTTTGTTTGAGTTTGAAATACTTTGTAGAGGATATGATTATTGTACTAATGATCAAAGATTGAAAGTGTTTCCTCTTACTCTAAAGGGAGCAGCTCTCCGATGGTTCATGAGCCTAGGTGGGAATTGCATCCAATCATGAGAGGACATGAAGAACATATTCTTG
>APFE031208444.1:2267-47571 GCA_000404065.3 Pinus taeda
GAGTCTAGTAATTTCGTCATAAAGGTTATCTACATCTATAGCATCCATATAATCATCATCATCAAATGCCATTAACAGTCTATATTCATTACCTTGTTCATCTTCATCACTGTTTGATAGACCATCACTATCTTCATGAGTGTAGTAGCTTTTCTTATTTGCACCCTGTTTCTTGTTCCATCTAGCAGGTTCCTTTCCTTTATCTTTTTGAGGACATTTTGCAGCATAATGACCAACTCTTTCACAAGCAAAGCATTTAAAAGGTAACTTACCTCTGAACCTTCCAGAACCCCTTTGAAGATTTCTAACAAAATTTGATTCTTCTTCTTCTTCTTCTGGTATGTGACTTTCCTCATAGTATTCTCCTTTGCCTGATGCCTTGAAAGCAACTTCTCTTCTATCTGATGGACCTCCCTTTCTCATTTCATAAGCAGTTAGAATTCCATGCAGCTGAGACATAGTAAGAATTCGTAGATTTTCTTTTTCTTCTATAGCAGATACTTTAGATTCAAACTTGGGGGACAATGATCTTAGAACCTTTTCAACAATAATAGCCTCTTTTATTTCTTCACCCAAAATTTTCATACAATTTACAACTTCATCTACCTGAAGAAAATAGTTAGCCACACTTTCATCATTATACATCTTGAGAGTCTCATACTGAATCCTGAGAGTTTGAAGTTTGGCATGCTTTACCTGTTCATATCCTTCATAGCTTGTGACAATTTTGTCCCATATCTCTTTTGCGGATTTATAGTGCATTACCTTCATGAATTCCGATTGGGATATACATCCTAATAGAGTACTGACTGCTTTTGCATTTGTTTCATACCTCTTTTTCTCGTCTGCATCTGTAGGAGTAGTTGAAGGAAAAGCATAGCCTGTCTCTACAATATTCCAAACCTCTGCACCAAGAGATTGAAGATAGGCAGTAACTCTTACCTTCCAATAATTGAAGTTTGTCCCATAAAAAACCGATGGCTTGATAGATGCTTCCCTCTCATAGTTGCTCATGATGAAAATATCTTCCTTCAAGCGATCAAGCTTCTTTAGAAGGACCTTCTCTGATACCAATTGTTGGAAATAATACTGAGAGGGGGGGTGAATCAGTATTATCAAATTCTTTTTACCAAATCTTCCTTATTTATACTTTGAATTATCTTTGCATACCAATACCATAAATAATGAGCATGAACAAGAAAAGCAGAACACCAGATATAAGGTGGAAACCCAATGTGGGTGAAAACCACCTGCTGCAATATCAAATTAGAAACTCTTTTTACAATGATCTTGTACTGGTGTAGTCCTTTACCAGTACGCAGGCTGCAACCTGCAGAGAGCTACAACTCTCTCTCATTTTCCAGTCTCTCCTGGAAGGGAGCTACAATCCCCTGCTTCTTTTCAAGGACCATTTTTCATAAATTTTCAAACTGGATCCATATACATCAAATGATCATCAAGTACATGTAAATTATATAGTCAGCTGCAATAACCAGATCAACAATAACAGAACAGAACCCAAAACACCTTATCAACAGAAAAATTCAACCAACAGAAGATCTTAAAATAGATATGCAGTTTTCTTTTTACTGGCCTGCGCCACTACACACTTCACCCTCTGTCTCTCTGCGTATACCCGCAGAACTCCTTCTGCTTTACTGCGTGGCCACGCACTGCTTCCTTCACAGATAGGCGTACAGTACGCACCAGAATTCACTATCGCGTCGCGTACTGTCTAGTAGATACGCACCCAAAAGAATAATTGCGCCGCGCACTGCCACAGAAGGCACGCACCTGAACCACTGTCGCCCTGCGTATCTACGCACTGCACCTTCATCGTCTCTGCGTACCCACGCACTGCCCCTTCGGCGTCTTTTCGTACACACGCACTTCTCCTTCGCCGTCTCTGCGTACCCACACAATGCTCCTTCGCTGCCTCTGCGTACCTCTGATTAGGGCCGAAATGTAGTCAGATGCTCAAATATGAACTTGCGCTCGAGAGATCACCCTTCACAGATTCGCTTCTAGCTTCTCTTCTATAGATCAACCTTTTAAACCGAGAACCCAATATCAGATCTTAAGATATTCAATGCTCAAAGATGCACAAGCCAAATGATCTCCTTAGCTTTATATAGGCATGATCTTCCTCAAAACATGAACTAATACCACGGGCCAAAACCATGATAATATAATACCGTCGGCTAACTACCATAGGAAACCCCACGTGAGCGCGCTTTACTGCCTTGAAGTGTGTGCACTGGGGTACGCACCTCATGAATGGATGATCTGCGTAACTGGACGCGGTCCCTGCACGGCGTACCTGTGGGTATGCACCTCCTGAACTGTTCTCCTGCGTACTTCTTTATTTTCATCAAAATGAGAGCCATGCCATGGGTGTTGCCATCAAGTACAACATCATAATCATACCAGAAACATAATGCCAACAAAGTGGGCACCCGTTGCATCTAGAATTATGCGTCTAATGAGTGCCCATGTATGAAATTTGAGTAAACATGTATGGGGATAAGTCGAAAACACAATAAAAAATGTAGTATTATTCTTTTACCTCCAAAAATATTTACCCTTGGGGATGCCATCATCATCTTGAATCCTATTGTTTTTTTTAAAGTTGATTTTACTAGTACATTTTTCTTTTTGAGGCCCATTTTTTACCAAGAAATTCCCCTAATGAGAATTTTGGAACTTAGTTGAGCTATTTTTGTGCAGGAAATCCTTTATACAGACATAAATGATCCCTCTAGTCCTATGGGAGGATCTAGCAACAAACAAAGACAAATATATGTAAACTTTCCTAGTTTATACCATAAAACAAAAAGGAGGATAGATGACTTACCTCACTCTAATGCTAACATTCATTGGTGTTGTCCTTGATTCTTTCGTTTCCAAGCTCAATCTCCTCTTCACGGTTATGGATGAATATCCAAAAGGAAAATCACATTGAGACAACAGACACATACATAGAAAAATTCATTCCAATATAAACCATGTAATAGATCAAGGAGTATTACACTAAATGAGCAATAATTGACACATTTATGGAAATAAAACACATAATTTATTATTAATACATGGTAAAGGGAGCATTATAACCACTTAAGCCTTGATGTTGGAAGCCTCGTTTAGGTGAGTTTCCAAGTCTTAGCCTTAACCTTCAAGCACTCCTTTCTCCTTTGAAAAATGGGTAGAAATTGGGCATAGTTCAACACTATGAAGGAAACCAATCATTAGCCAACCATTAGTGGATAGTAGGGATCTCATTTATAGGGAAGGAGAGTGAGTTGAGGATCCATGAAAAGAAGGAGGAGTTCCACAGCTCAAGGGAGAGATCCATGGGAGTAGGATCTAGGGCCAGGAATGTGAGGTCTCTTTCCAATCCTCATCTACCTGAAACCACATCATCATTCTTGAGCTTTCTAGTAAGGGAAGGTTCTCCTCCATTTTGGGAAAAACTTCCTAAAAAGGACCAGCACGGATTTTCCTGGTAAAAGTAGTGCTGGCAGCACTAGTCACTAGTTATGCAAAAGGTTACCAACACGAATTTTCCTGATAAAAGTAGTGTTGGTCTTGAAAAACAAGGTTTTTTACAGTCTCTTCAGAATTCTTTCAAGGAAAGTTTCTTCCTTTTCTTCAGGTATGTTCTAAACATGTTTCATGCTGAATAAATTGTTTGCGACAACTTTCATCACTTTGCAACACTAGCGAAAATGGCGACACAAAGTACGACACTTTAGGATATGAGACTGGGAGTGTGACAAATTACTGTATAACAGATGCCCGCTAAAGAATGAAGTCAGAACGAGAAGTAATGGTTGAAGTGATTTACAAGAGAAGGCAAGGACTTAGAGAACCACCATTAGGAGACCTGCAAATCAAACATAATACAATATATCTGACATCACTGATGTAAGTATGCCTAACGATACATCTTTGAGAAGGTATCTAATAATAAATGGATCCACGACATGGACACAACCATCTGAATAGAAAGGATCATGTTTACAATCATGAATATTTAATAACTCCACGCAGCCTGGATTTATTGTTATGAAACCAACTCACGAAAATATAGAAAAGATAGTTGAATGCTTTAGAATTCAGCCTCTTTGAGGGGGCAACCTCTTTTACATTACACAAATGAATAATTCTTGGATTATACAAATGACAAGACCTCCTTTCTATATATAGGATCAGAGCCAACATAACAATAATAATGTAAGGGCATAATAATAACAATAATGGGCTTCTACGGGGCACAATAGTAACAATATGGGGACTGCATGGGTACAGCAATATAATAAGGGGGTTGTACTAATAACAATAAGAGGTTTCACTAGTAGTATAGGGGCCTAACATGCTCCTCTCCTTCAAAAAGTGTTGTCCTCAACGCTTGAGTAGTTCTTGATGCTTCTGCATAAAATTCTTGTCCTCCCATGTGGAATCTTCAGCGGGTAAGTTCTTAAACTTGATGAGATACTATGAAATTGATCAATTTCGTAGTTGTCGGGTTCTTGTTTCTGTGACTGCTCCAGGCTCTAATATGATTTTTCCTTCCTCTTCAAGTTCTGGCAATATTGTTTGAATTGGGATCTTCTGCAACTTTTGAATGAGTGGCCATACTTCTTCGTCCTTCTTCCATTCATCCCTTGCTTCATTTATCCAATATGGTTGGAAAATAGAAATAGCAAAAAATGATGCTTCCACATCCTCATCCTTTCTTGAGAGTGCATCTGCAACAAAAAATTTATTCCCTTTTCTATAGATGATGTCAAAGACATAACCCAACATATTTATGACCCATTTTTTCTGTTCTTCTAAAGATAATATTTGTTCTAAAAAGTATTTAAGACTATCATGATCCATTTTTACCTTGAAGTGTCTTCCCATTAGGTAAGGTCTCCATTTCTTAAGTGCATGTAGTATTGCTAATATTTCCTTCTCATAAATAGCTTGCTTGAGATGTAGAAGTAAAAATACCCAATCACCTACATCAAACTTTTTTCATTGCAATGTTGACCCACCTGTTGTTTCATTTGATTCTGCACCAAAGTGGCGTTATCCTTTAAAAGTTGGAGAACTTGGTGTTGATGGTCGATGTGATCTTTCACTGCTTGAATGTTTTTCTTCTTGATATGTCCTTCTATCTTGAGAGTTTGAGGAGTGGTAATTTCTTCCAATGCTTTACAAGATATGGTCATATTCATTTCTTGTTGCTCGATGTGATCTTTCACTTCTTGAACATTTTTCTTCTTGATATGTCCTTCTATCTTGATAGTTTGAGGAGTGGTAATTTCAGCCAATGCATTACATGATATGTTTGGATTCATTTCTTCTTTCTCGATGTGATCTTTCACTTCTTGAACCTTTTTTTCTTGATATGTCCTTCTATCTTGAGAGTTTTAGGAGTGGTAATTCTTTTCAATGCTTTACAAGATATGGTTGGACCCATTTTTTCTTTCCCTCGGGTTCTTGGCGTATATCCTCTTATTTTGATGTTTCTTGATCCTTTTCTTCCTCCTCTTCATACTCTATGTAAAACAGTTTCTTCTCAGCACACTTATGATCTTTAGTGCATTTGCTATCACAATTGTAACAAAGCCCTTTTTCTTTTTTTTCTTCCAATTGTTGTGGTGTAACCCTTGTAGGTTGTGGAAGGCTAGGAGAAGAAACACTTCCATAGTTATAGTCATGATGGTGGGATTCCTTGTTTCCATAATTTCGCTTTCAATTTTTCTTGCCCACCTAAATGCCTTCTCCAATGAATCAGGTTCCCAAAGATGAACTTCATGTTGAATGTTATCCTTTAAAGTACCTATGAAGACATCAATCCTTTGCTTCTCTAGAATATCATTTACCCTTATATTCAATTTTTGAAAGTCCTCAATGTGCTCTAACATTGAACACTTTTGTTTGAGATTTATCAATTGGCTAAAGAATGTGTTTCTCTTTGTATCCTCATAATGTGTTGTGATTTCCTCCTTGAAAATTGACCACGTAACAAGTTGTTTACAACAACAAAGCCCTTTATACCATAAAAATTGATCCAGTTCTAAATATGAAGATGCAATACATAACTTTTGTAACAGTGGTACACCATGTAGATCAAAATATTGCTCCATTTGAAATATCCAATTTATCAAATCCTTGCCATCAAACTTCCTCATATTACCTTTTCTTGATTTTAGGAGTTCGATCTTGAAATGACTATAACTCTGTAATTTTGGCTCCCCCAGTTTTGAAATTACGATCTGTAGTATCCCTCTATGTCCTCTTTCCAATTCCACGAGTCTGATCGAATTTAGATTCTCCAAGTCAGAATTATGCACAATCTCCCAAGATAGCCTGATTATAGACCTTTCCAGAAGAGTGAACTTGTATGAACTGCCACGTGTCACTGTTTTGATCTTAGTAGCTGAAAAATATACACAGGAAACTACAGTTCGTCTTCTTTCTGTGACTTTTTATGAAATGTCAATCTGATGCTCAAAACAAAAGTTATGACAATTTTCCCCAGGTCACCTATTTGGAATGAAATTCAGGAGTCTGCAAAAAGACCAAATTCCTTAGATCATATCTCCGCAAATATTACGTGAAAATATCTGAAATTCAGACTTGAGGTTCAATGTGATTTCGCCTCAAATGGGTTTCTTTTTTTCTCTTCTGAAACATCACAAAAAAAAAATTATAGCCAAAATGCCACAATGACCTATTTGGAGCAGCAAAACCCTAGAATCCAAAGCTCCGATACCAAATGTTATGAAACCAGCTCACAAAAAGATAGAATAGATAGTTGAACGCCTTAGAATTTAGCCTCTTCAAGGGGGCAACCTCCTTTACATTGCACAAATGAATAATTCTTGGATTATACAAATAACAAGACCTCCTTCCATATATAGGAGTCTAAGGGGTCATAATATAATCAGAGCCGACATAATAATAATAATGTAAGGGCATAATAATAACAATAGTGGGCTTCTATGGGGCACAATAGTAACAATATGGGGACTACATGGGTACAACAATATAATAAGGGGGTTGTACTAATAACAATAAGGGGTTTCACTAGTAGTATAGGGGCCTAACATTTATCAAATGAAGCCTAGGGTCTTCACCTCTGACTTGATCTAACCAAACTACGAATCTCACCATCTGATTAGATGTGTTAGAGTCGAACATGGTAGAAACCACCTGATTACCGATCAATGTTGTAAACCATTAATAAACATGAGAGAAACCACCAATGATGACAATGACTCTCAAGGTACAAAAGCACAATCCATGAGTGTGAACAATGAAGCTGACATCAAACACTCACAGAATCATTCGATTGAAGGCCAGTGATGTGAACCTATGTTGAATGTGAAGAACCTTCCATTGAGGCATGCAAGCTTCATGGTACGAAAAGGGATTTCCTAGATCATCTTCCCGGATAATGAGTTGAAGTCAACGGAAAGTGATTCATCGAAGGAGGGCCATAATGTTTCCCACAGCATCGACACGAAACATAGGATTTTACAAGTTTGGAAAGAGTGATTTAGGATTTATGTAGAAAAGGTCAAACAAGGTATAAGTGGTTTGAATTTGTAGGTGGGACTTCTCTTGAATATATTCGTAACATGACTCTAGAATTTGGCAGCATTTGACCCAAAATAGGATTAAAGGTCATGGTGACAATAAGATATAATCAAATGAGAGGAACATGGATTTCCCAAACCCAGTGAGGCAAGTGACGAAGTGAGGATAACCCAAAACTGACACGAGATACAAATAAGTGTCATGTTCAAGAGCAACATACTGCCTTTCATACAAAATACAGGATATATGTTTCTTTCCATTTACCCCCACTATTTCTAGTACCTCTTTATTTTTAATATCAAGCTTGAAGAGGATACCATATGCTTGTCGTATAAGTTCACCCTTCGAACGAATCCATCCTAGTATTTTTAATGAGCCCCAGGAAGGAGTAGCTTGGTCTTGTCATGGTGACAAGTCCTTTGTCATTTCATTTTTATGAATCCAACAGAGGGGTAACTCGACATCTTTTTCATGTATAGAGAGTTTGAAAAAGATGCAAAAAGAAAACTCTAGATGTCCCTTTTCGTAGATAGTATCTTAAGTCCGAAAATATAGAAAACAATACCCAAGAGAACCTCTTAGCCACGCTTGACTAAGGTATTCATTTTTTGTAACTAGTCTATCTTAGTCTGGAAAAGGTTTAAACTTACACTGAGTAGACGTATTTTCATTTACTTTAACGATTTCAAAAAGACAAGTGCTCAAAAATATTTTCATATTTTTGGAGTCTAAAAAGAGTTGAAAGAGGACTCCACCTGGAGGAACAAGCGGTATAAAAGGATAGCAACTGGTTCCGGTCATGATGGAACTACTCAAAATGTGAAAAGGTCAAGAGGCTATCTAGTAAGACCACTCATCGCAGATGTTCCCCGAGAAAGGATAAAACAACCAAGTGAAAGTGTATGATTTGCCAAAGAGATGGTGACGATGGAATGAAAAAACCAAGGCTCATCTTGCAAAAATGGGATGATAAAAATGGTAATCACGAGCAGTAAAGTGGAAATGGTTTCATTTTTACACAAGCTTGATACATGGGAAACTATGCTTGAGATTGGTTTCGTTTTTACACAAGCTTGAAACAAAGAAAAACTATGCTTGAGATAAATTTGCATGTCCCCAGCATAATGACTCAATTTGAGGTACATGCCCCCTAAGCTTCATTTCATTCACCTAAGTAGACTATTGGTTACTAATAGGTGGATGGAATGATGGTTCATTTACGAGATCAAGTGAAAGACTCAACTGGGAATTTATGAGATCTAATCAAAGACTCGAATTGGAAGGGGGTGTGTTTCATATTTTAATGAGCTTGAAATAGGAAAAGAACCATGCTCATGACACCTTGTTTTATTTTTCAATGAGCTTGACACAAGTAAAGGAACTTTGTTCCAAAAAAACTTGATTCATTTTTTAACGATCTTGACACAAGACAAGGAACTCTTCTCATGACATCTTGTATCATTTGTTAACAATATTGACACAAGAAGAGGAATTGTGCTCCAAGAACCTTGATCATGGCCCATAAGAGGACATGGCTTCCAAGAGGTTCTCATCAAATGGGAGAACAACACTCTGGAAGGGATACATATATAGGGATCTAATGGAAATATGAGGCTCCAATGCCCCCAGTACATGATGCAACATATCACTAACGAGATCATTAGTAGACACGGGCATGGAACAAGTGGCCAAATAATTAGCCTATGGTGGGGATGATACCACTTGCAGAAAAGGACCATCTATGGAATGTGGTTGATTGGGAGTCAAATTAGGACCAAAATGAAAGATGATCAATGGTCATAATTCTTCCTTCATGCGGGAAACATATAACATGAAAGAGACAAGAGACAAGAGCTCCCATGAGATAAACATAGTCACAACCAAGGAGTAAATTAAAATCCAAAGGGCCTTGGACAACCATCACATCGATATAAACGATATTTCCTCCCAAATTTATAGGCAATTTAGGAAGGATCCCTAAAGGTTGACTAGTTCCTTTGTTAAAATCCAATAGTGATCTGGATTCAAACAGGAACGCAACAAATTACAGGGATAACCATAAACACATATATGCAGCAGAAATAATACTTCATTTCATTACTGTAAAATACTGAAATATGCTTACAACCAGAAATGGAAATAAACCAGCTAGGGCGATAGTAGCTTATCTCTGAGAAGAGATGTGGTGGCTACATGCCTTTGAATTGTGTTACAATGAGGCTCGAAGGCCTATTTATTGTTGAGAAACAATGGAAAACCCTTAACATTCCAAAACCTAACCCTAGAAGATGAAACGCCAAACTGTGGGCCCTGTTTGGGTAAATTGGTACATCAACTTCCCGGGGTCGTAACTTTGGCATACGATCTCCATTTGATGCATACAATAGCTCGTTAGAAAGATTTATCTGAGCACTACCACTTTGGGAGGCAACATGGGTCCATGGACCCATGTTGCCCCATTTCCAAAAAAACGTCGTTTAGGGCCTCAAAACGGCTCCAGAAGTTCAGGACCCAAAAAACTGCTAAAAATAGTAACCTATGCTACAATTTAGGAAACTGAAAAGACTGAAAGAGACAGTTGTGGGCGTCCAAATGGGATAGGTGGGTGGCCACCAACATCCACCTGGATCAAATAGATTATGGGTAACGAGCACAAGCTGTGGAGAACCTAAATCTTTCCAAGTAGTTGAGGATAGAATACTAACATATGCACCTTCATCTATGATAGTGCCAGGTATGGGTATATTATAAGTCGATATTGTGATCTGAAAGGGCACCTAAGAAGGAAGACAATAGTCTGCCAGTCAACTCCTATTAAAGGAAGTGACCATACTACTTGGAGGGGGCACCATAGGAATGAGAGAAATACCCCTTTGCATTATGGTAACGGGAGGATCGCTCCCTTGTACTGTGGGAATAGGAGGATTTCCTCCCAATTCATTGCGATCTAAGAAATAAGAAGAACCTAAGTGGTATGAGACTCACTCTCTATGGGATAGGTACGACCAACTACATGTGGAATTGAGTCAACCATTTTCTCAAGCAATGGTTGGTCAGGAATGGGCTTATGGGATTCACATTCAGAGAGAGTGGGATTGACTAGAGATGAATTTTGATCAATCACTTAGTCAACTAATGGAAGATCAGGGGAAATTTTTTAATAACCAGTCGGAAGATGGGGTTGAGAAGTTGTAAGGTTGTCCAACACTTTTGAGGCTTCATTGATATAAGGACAAAGGTATATAGGATGACGCCTAATTCCACATTACCCTTTTTCCCATGGACCTTAATATCACTAGTTGAGGGTTTATCACCAACATGATCTCTAGAAGTTGATGATAAAGGCTAGTGTGAGCCTGTGGACCATGCTTCTGATACCAGGACAATCTCTAAGAAGGTGGTCACTCTTACCTACAAGGGAAATTCACTTTGCAGGGCTGATTGGAAGGTTTCTCCACATTAGTTTCATTTGTAGCAATGGTTGCTTGGTTTCCCCCTTACTTATTTTTCTTCTTCTTCTTCGTCCTCCTCTTCTTCTTCTTCTTAGCTTTCTAGTTACTAGAATCAATACTTTCATCAGGCGAAGAGGGAGAAAGGGGTGAAGAAATAATAGGTGAAGAAGGCAAATGGTCAAATTTAGGATCAATATGAGGTTGATGTTGTTTAGGTGGAGGAGAACTTGGTTGAGAAGCAGTTTGGACATTCATAATTATAGGGATTGAAAAAAACCAAACTGGAAAACCAATGGTAAATCTGGGAAGGGACAACGTTGCCATATAAGGAGCACTAACATTCCAAGAAGAAGTAAAAGGACCAAGATTCCCGTTAGAGAGGTTTCCTTTATTGGTAGACTCAAGAATTGTTTCCATTAGTCTCAACCTAAGATCCACTATGGAGCTTGTTAAGCCTCATAGTTGCTTCTTTTTTACACCCTTTTTAAACTATTTTATTTTTCTTTAACCATCATAATCACTCAATCGGCATCAAATCACAAGATTTATGGAATGGCAGGTATATAATTGTCTTGTATTTCATAAGTTGATAATTTATTTATTATTAGTCTAATATCTGCTTTAGTTACCGAATTAGGATGATTCTATAGCTAATGTCTGATTTTACAGCCAAGTCCATGGTTTCATAGGTTCTGAGGCGCCAACTGGAGAGAGAAATATATGGAAAGGTGGCAATCAATGCACTCAATCATTCCCTCCTACCTTCATGAACTAGATTGATAAAAGAAGCTTCCAGTTACGTGATCAAGAATAAAGTCAACTCTGTCACCTGTAACAGGCAAGTGAGGAACAAGATATACGCCTCACAATTTTCTTTGTTAATAGAAAATCATATCGAATTTTGTTATGATATCTTTTCATAGTTCATTTTAGCATTATGTTAGCAAGGATATGCATAAAGCTCTGAATATTTAATGATACGAGCTTTATAAAAGGCCTCGTAGCAGACACAAACACAATGATTTTTGTTTTTTTTATGCAACAATGAAATTTCAAAACTTTGTTTTTAATCCACTTATAAAGGAATCCTTTCCGTTTCAATCCATGGTTGATTGTTTGATCGAATATCATGATCAACTGCTTGTGGAGGGACCCCTCAATAAGTAAGGTTTCTTGTTTGTTTTAGTAGAATTTCTATATAATCTCGTAAGCTTACCTTTTGATTAAATTGATGCATCCTTTAGAATGTTTTCCTTTATTTATTTTGAACTGAATAATAGTGATATGAAGGATTGTATCATTAATTATTTTCCTTTATTGATCTAGAAAGCACATGAATTGAGTTTAACAGTGGTGATAGCAATAATGTGAGTTTGTACTTAGAATAAAATTGTATTTCGTGAAACAAAACATTTGTTTGCGTGTTATATTTTAAACATGAGTGATTTAAGCAAGCGTGACATATTTAAGTAGAGATTCAATTTATTTTGGTTTTTCATGCGAGAATGTGTTTTATTGATAGATGACTTGATTCTTACAGATAATGTTTCAGATATATAGCATATTGTGTGTGTTTTATGAATTGAATTTCATTTTACAAGTGTGAGATTGATTTATAAGTCTGAGATTTTTATTGGTTGTGTGGATTTCATAATTAGATACAATTTTTATAACAGTGTGATCATATTTTATAGAATTAGTCTCAATAAATAATTCAATCATGTGCATTGACAACTTAATTCAATTTGGATAGCTAGGACTTCTAGAACATACAATGCACCTACACTTGATCAGTCTACTAGTCATGGTCGATAATTTATGTAAACAATTTAAGACAATTAAATTGAAAAATAGAGCTATTCCACGAGAAGGATGTTATTTTGCAGTCAATTAATTAAATTAAAGACACAAAACAAAACAAAGGGGTAATAGACAAAAGGGTTTACAAAGTCATCGTGAATTGCAGTATACACCTTGGTGAACCAAGGACTCAAGGTATGACAAACAATCTCCCTGAATGTTGTATTCAATGTAGCACAATTAACAAGGCGATAGACTAGGTTACCTATGGATGGATAGAAACCTATACGGGACACCCAAAATATACTTGACAGTGCATGGGCATGCAATCCATAGTAGTGTTGTCTAAAGAGTAAACGTTCGATGAGAGCATTCCTTTATACTTTTCATGTGTAGAGCCTCATCCAATATACCTGAAGGTACATGGAGAACGATCCTATGCACTTCCGTATGTGGAACAAGATTTCACCCCCAGGATGTAGCGCTGGCTAACAACAACTCCTACATTTAACGACGCCAGAACACGTCTCTAGCCTAGACCTCTAGATGTTTTCGTTAATGTTTCAGATGCTCCTTAGGTTAATTGAGATAAATTTTAAAGTCAATCTTGAATTATGTCCTGGTTTCAAGGCTCAAAAATCAATGTCACCTGAACACACCTATGATACAACTAATATGCCGAAAAGGCTTTTTTCATTTTCGATGAAAGTTATCTAGTGTAGGGAAGAAGTGTAAACATTGATGCAACAATCAAATATGCAACCAACAATAGCTTCCTAACTAGATCTTTCAATTCCCCAATTCCAATGAAATGATAAAAAAGTAAATGAATTTTAATTTACTAAAATTCACCTACATGAATATTTTCTTTTAAAATGGACGAAGATGCACTTATCAACTTTCAACACCAAGCAATGTAATCTATGCTCAATGACAATCTCGAAAACAACTTTCGAGTGCAATGTAATGTAATGAAATTTCGAGAAGTAATGATCAATTTTGAGATGAAGGCTTAACAAATGCAAATATAATTTCTTTCTGGTTTCCAAAAGAACTAAAAATGCTTATCAGACAACAAATCAATAACACATGCAAGAAGAAAAGTCATAAATTCTATTACCTAAATAACTAAAGGTTCAACCAAAGTTCATTTTCACTACTTAAACATGGTACATAATTTTGCAAACCACAAAGAATCTAACAATAATAAGTCAAAGTTCTATGCACATAGAGCAGGAGAAAGACTTTAGAGATCAAGACATTCCAAATTTTCTGTCAAAAACCCTAAAAACTCTCATTTTTGGGACCAATGCGACTATAATGATCAAAATCCACGTTGATAGGGCCTTTAGCGCTGCTGTAATAAGAACAATTCGTGCTGGCAGGCAAGAAAAATCTAGGAGAAAACAAAAAAAGTTGAATAGAGACCTAGATTTGACACTCTAAACCACACACCACTCAAGATATGGATCCACAATCAATAAAAGTTATGGATCACTAAGAGCTTGGACAAACTTATCAAACGAGACCAAAAACAAAAGGAGATTTGAAGGGTTATGTACTCCCCAGTGGTGTCGCCATTTTTTTGTGCAGGAAATCCTTTCTACAGACATAAACAATCCCTCTAGTCCTATGGGAGGATCTAGCAACAAACGAATACAAATATATGTAAACTTTCCTAGTTTATAATAGAAAACACAAAGGAGGATAGATGACTTACCTCACTCTGATGCTAACATTCGTTGGTGTCGTCCTTGATTCTTTCGTTTCCAAGCTCAATCTCCTCTTCACCATTATGGATGAATACCTGCAAGGAAGTTCACATGGAGACAAAAAACACATACATAACAAAATTCATTCCAATATAAACCATGTAACAGATCAAGGAGTATTACACTAAATGAGCAATAATTGACACATTTAAGGAAAACAAACATATAATGTATTATTAAATAGATGGTAAAGGGAGCATTACAATCATTTAGTCCTTGATGTTGGAAGCCTCCTTTAGGGTAGTTTCCAAATCTTAGCCTTAACCTTCAAGCACTCCTTTCTCCTTAGCAAAATGGGCAGCAATTGGGCATAGTTTAGCACTAGGAAGGTAACCAGTCATTAGCAAACCATTAGTGGATAGTAGGGATCTCATTTATAGGAAATGTGAGGGAGTTGAGGATCCATGAAAAGAGGGAAGAGTTCCACATATTAAGGGATATATCCATGGGAGTAGGGTCTAGGGCCAAGAATGGGAGGTCCCATTCCAATCCTCATCTACCTAAAACCACATCGTCATTCTCGAGCTTTCTAGTAAGGGAAGCTTCTCCTCCATTTTGGGAAAAATAGCCTGAAAAGGATCAACATTGATTTTCCTAGTAAAATTAGTGATGGCAGCACCAGTCACTAGTTATGCAAAAGGTTACCAACACGAATTTGTCTGATAAAAGTAGCTTTGGGCTTGCAAAACAAGGTTTTTGACAAGCTCCTCAGAATGCTTTCAAGGAAAGTTTTCTTCCTTTTCTTCAGGGATGTTCCAAACATGTTTCATGGTGAATACATTATTTTCGACAACTTTCATCACTTTATGACACTTGCGACAAAGTGAGACACTTGAGGATACGAGACTGGGAGTGCGACAAAATATTGTATAATAACTATGGGGTCAAAAATTGCGTGTTTGGAAAGCATGATAAATGAAATTGGAGAGGGATTATAGAGTAGTGAAGGGTTTATATATTATGATGTCATCTAATTAAGAGGCATCTAGAATTTGGGGGGACCCTAGGCTCAGTAGATAAAGGAGATCTATGATGTTTTTATGATAGTGAAGAAGAGTATCCTTCACCCAACCCGAGGATATTTTCCTTCACCCAACCATTTTATTTGGGTGTGGAAAATATTCCCCTTGTGGTATCATGGCCTAGCTAGGTGTTGCCAGCTGTAAAGAGCAATGGTGCAACTAATCTTATGGCTGGGTCAAAAGTATCCTTCCAAGATTCATTTCCAACAACAACTAATTTTCAAGTAAGTGTCTCTGTGTTTTTAATTGGTAATGTGATCATTCAATTATTGATATGAAAATGCTGAATGAAAATGTGTGAATAAATTTGGTTGTCTGCTAAGTAGTGACACTAATTAATGAATCCATACGCGTGGTTATGTCTAAATTTTTCCAAATGGAAAATGAGAAAAGAGGACTTTGGTCTTATCAACATATTGTCCTTGGAGATAGTGGGTTAACAAGCCTCTTGAATGAGAATTTAACACTGAAAATACATAGGAACATTATTTGTCTTAGCCTCTTGAGTAGCCTTGATGGCTAACTCGAAAATGGAAATCCCATTGGTCTCAAATATCCAGATGGGCTTGCTCCAACCATGCCAAAGAAGTCTTGTGCATGTTGCTCAATGGAAAGTTGTTAAAATAGACACTAAAATATGAATACCAAGAGTTAAATCCTAAGTTTTCATAATGAAGACTAATAAGGAAAGTATTCACAAAATATTTTAGGTAATGTGTTAAAATATTCTTTAATGAATCCATGATTTTGAGTAAATTGTTTGAAGAGATGAATTCGAGGTTTGGAGTCTTCCTAATAAATAGATGTCATGTCTTTATAGCTAAAATCTATTTGAGTTGGGGTTAAAAAGACCTAAAAGTATTCTCTCTAATTGTGTTACTAGGACTACCTAGGCTTGAATCAATTCACCCTCCTAGCCTCAATTAAATTTAATTAATGAAGCCTTATTAATGTGTTATAATGCATACGAGCCAATGATTGTAAATTTCCCCATGTCTCTTCATTAACATGGATAATTTCTTGATTTTTTGTGGCCTTATCCATTGGTTAAACATGCACAAGGAAAAAGTTATTCTTAGGGGCTCAAGGCCATTTAACAAGGTTTGAAGTCATTGCAATAATAAACTCTATATGAGTTCAACATGTCACCTACAAGAGTCCAGATGGGGAGTATAGAAATAATTCCTCCCAATCAACTCAGATAGCCCAATTCACACACACACACGCACACACATAACAATTGAATATACTATATGCAAAGATATATTGGTATAATGGAGTTTTAATAACTATTGGTAAGAGTGTTTTTATTTACTAGAATTCATGGAATTTTTATAATAACTTATTATTTGGAGGTAAGAATTCATTTATATATTAATATTATGTATTTCTAAATAAATATTCACATTCATATTGGAGATATGGTAATTCCCAGTAAGAATTTTCTTATTTACGATAAATAACCTAATTTTGGGATGTAAGAAGAAATTTATATATTGTTCATATATACTTCTATGCAGAGTGTTGATTTTTTAGTAGCTTGGGAGGTACTCCAAGCCCTTGGGTTCAGCGTTTGGAGGGAAGCACCATAAGAGTCACTTATGGGCTTGGAACCCAAGGATGGGGTTTATCATCTCATGATTTGGGCGAAAACCATGAAGAATTTGAGCATGAGAAAATTTGAGGTGATAAAGGATGGTGTGGTCAATCCAATGCTTCAAAGACCATTCAAACAAGAGCTCTAGAACTTGAGATATGAATTTTTGAAGTTGTCAATTTAATTTTGGATAGTCAAGTCATGTATAATTGAGGAGAGTTCGTCCAATAGACATGACTCTTCACTAATTCGAGTAGCCCTTGTATTTGGTATAAATATAAGGTCATTTGAGTGTTATTTCATCATCCAAGTTCATTAATCTCTTGTGAAAACACATATGAAGCAGCGTAGGAGTGGAGGACAAGACATGGAGGAGAAAGAGATGAGTTTTGGCGTGATTCTTCCTCTATCACAGGTCCGAGTTACCTCTGGAGCATCTGCAGGGAAAGGCGTAAGTGCTGAAGGTTATTTGTGGCTATTTTTGTGTGGGGTGACTCTCCTAAGTAGGACACAACATTAATTGTGCCTTATAGGTATGTCAAAGGCCTAAAAACACATGTACTACAAGCTTACTCTTTGCTGTAAGAAACATAGAGAAGCCGTAGGTGTACAGGGGTGTGAAAAGGGTTCTTTGGGGGTAGATTTTAGCCCAGACCTGTAGCCTAGAGTTGGGAGATCATTTTGAAAGGAAGTTGCAGCAAGTGAGGGTTGTTTGGGTGAATGTTTTAGGGTTGTTGTAGTGTGTCAGGTGCCCTAACCAGGAATAGTCAAGGAAATCATTCTAGATCAACACTTTGTGACATGGGACATGTATGATTGATGTGTTTTGTGTAGGATTGAATGATGGAGGATCAGTCCTAGTTTGGAAAGAGTTGTTGCATCTCATGGGAGTCATGTGTTAAGGTCAACTTGGGAAGTTGGATACCTCTTGTAGGAGAAGATATTATAGTGATTGTATTGATGTCATTGGTCTGATGGAGGGAAACATGTTGATGTTCCAAAGTATCCCTAGACAAGAAATCTTGAAGTGACAAAGACAACTGAAGGTTGGGTGATGTTTGGTGCCTAATGTGAAACACTTTGATGGAAAAAAGTGGCTATTATATCAGCGGATTGGAGCTCAAGGAATTTCCAACCTAGAAGAGAATATTGGATCAACCCATCTACATTGCAGTCGAAGTGACTTGCAACGGTATTAGGAGGTAACCCTTCTGGAGTCACTATGTGTTGTCCTTTGAAGGACTAAGGGGCAGTTAGAGAGTAGTACAAAAGTGAAGGACCGATAGGACAATATATGACATAGAGTCTGTGCAGTGTGACTGTAATTGTATCTTGCATACCATAGACTGTTGTATTATTCATATTGGTTTAATATAACGAAGATTGGGTTGTAAATTATTGTACAATATTTTGTTTAAAAAGATTGTGTATACTTGTGAATATTTGATTTACTTCTTTATATTTTTCATTGTGCAAAGTAGTTATGTTGAGATTCTTTGTTTGGTAGCGTCAAAGATGATAAGATTCTAACCTAGATCCAAGATCGTGGAAATTCAACATGGTATCAAAGCCGCGGCTGAGCTAATTTGGAAGTCAATAAATCAGAGTTGTACACAACGAAGTTCAACTTAAGAGGGATTTGGTCACATTGTAGGTGACAATGTTAAAGTTGTAGGCTAGTATCTAGTATGAGGACAGCTTGGAGGGATTGCCCAACTATAGTCAATGGAAGGAAAGGATCAAGTTGGTCTTGTAGGTCAACAAGATCTGGGAGTTCACTAAGAAAGCCATAAAGAAGCCAACCGAATTGAAGGAGCTAGAAGTGTACGAGGATTTGGATGCGAGGGCGAGATTGATCAGCCTTGACGATGTGAAGGATCCACTAATACCTCATTTTTCGAGAAGGACATTGCACATGAGATGTGGATGGATCTTCATAATTTGTTCCAAAATAAGAACGAGAATCGGGTATTGGTATTGGAGGATAAGTTGAAATCCACCAAGATGATAGAGGGTGAAGGAGTGACTTCGTATATGATGATATTGTCTCAAGTCAAAGATGAGGTTGTCGCCATCGGTGTGACTATTTCATAGAATGATATGGTGAGGATCACCTTGAAAGGGTTCACCGAGGAATGGAAGCCCTTCATCAAAGGGATCGTTTCTAGAGAGAAGTTTCTAGACTAGAATAGGCTGTGAGACGACTTCATTCAGGAGGAGTTGTAAGATGAGGATCTTCACCCAAAGAAGAGGGCTTTAGAGGATGACATGGAATTTGCAGCACAAATGAAGGCTAAGCAAAAGAAGAACTTGAGTAAAGTCAAGTGTTTCAAATATGGTGATATGGGCCATTTTTAATTTAGATGTTCGATCAAGAAGAAGGGAGATGATGAAAAGAAGAAATGGAAGCAGTTCCTTGGTGTTGTGACCTCTCCTGAGATAGATTCTCTCATTAGAAGGTTGGAAAGTGAGGACTTTGATATGATCTCTCATTTCTTGTAGGGTGTTATCGATGAGGATGAATGGTACGTGGACAGTGGTGCATCGAAACATATGACAAGGTCATAGGAGGATTTTGAGACTTTAGCTAAATGGGACTCAAAGTTGCACATGGTGTTGGGTGACAAGAGTCAGAAGGAGATCCGAGGATCGGGAGTTGTGCCATTCAGGACGGAGACATGACATGTGATGCAGGTCCATGATGTATTCTTTGTACCAAGACTCATATATAGCGTGATATCCACCTCAATGATTGAGAATAAGGGGTTTGAGGTCTTGTTCCAGGATGGGAAGGAAAGAATTAGGCCTAAAGGCTTTATCTCCTATGGGATTGTTCTTGGATTTAGAGTACATGGTTTGTATAGGTTGATGGGCAAGCCTATGGATCATGGGAAGAAGAAGGTGGACTAGGTGCAGGTTCCACAGAAGCAGGTGCAGGTGCAAGCTTCAAAGGAGTAGGTATAGGTTCCCAAGAAGAAGGTCTAGATTCCAGAGGCTCAGAGGGAGTCGCATTTTAGCAGGAGCTTGCAGATTCAGAGGGAGACTTTGCTGCCCAAGAAGAGCGTGTGGTTAGTGGGGAGCAAGGGTTCTCCTATAGCTACCAAGAAGGAATCATGGAGAGAGTGGAAGACATTACTAGAGAAGAAGAAGAAGCGGGATGCTTCCAGTGATAGTGATACTTCTGAGAGAGGCATAGTTCATGCTTCAAGGATTGCTACAGTGGTGAGCGCTAAGAGTTGGACGAGTGTTGTGAGTAGTGAGGATGATGATGAGTTACTTCCTAGTCTTGTAAGTACCTCTATTTCTAAGAGGGAGTGTTCATTTTTAGTATCTTGGGAGGTACTCCAAGCCTTAGGGTTCGGGGTTTGGAGGGAAAAGCCCCAAAAGAGTCACTTGTGGGCTTAGAACCCAAGGCTGGGGTTTTTCACCCAACATGATTTGGGCCAAAACCATGAAGAATTTGAGCATGAGAAAATTTTAGGTGATAGAGGATGGTGTGACAAATCCAACTCTTAGAAGATCACTCAAACCAAAGCTCTAGAACTTGAGATATGAATTTTTGGAGTTTTCAATTAATTTCTGGATAGTCAAGTCATGTAGGCTTGAGGAGAATTCGTCCAGTAAGCATGACTATTCAATAATTCGAGTAGCCCTTGTATTTGGTATAAATATAGGGTGATGTGAGTGTTATTTCATCATCCAAGTGCATTCATCTCTTGTGAAAACACATCTGAAGTAGCCTAGGAGTGGAGGACAAGACATGGAGGAGAAAGAGTTGAGTTTTTGAGTGATTCTTGCTCTATCATGGTTCTGAGTTACCTCAGAAGCAACTGCAGGGAAAGAGGTAAGTGATGAAGGTTATTTGTGCCTATTTTGTGTGGGGCATCTCTCCTAAGTAGGCCACAAATTTAGTTGTTTCTTATAGGTATGCCACATGCCTAAAAGCATATGTACTAGGAGCCTAATGTTTGTTGTAAGAAACATAGAGAAGCACAGGTGTACAAGGGTGTTAAAGGGGTTGTTTGGGGAATCATTTTAGCCTAGACCTATAGCTTGGAGTTGGGAGATCATTGTTAAAGGAAGCCACAACAAGTGAGGCTTGTTTGAGTGAATGATTTAGGGTTGTTGCAGTGTCCTAGGTGCCATAACTAAGAACAATCAAGGAAAATAGTCTACATCAGCGCTTTGTGACATGGGACATGTCTGGTTGATGTGTTTTGTGTAGGATTGAATGATGGAGGATCAATCCTAGTTTGGAAGAGTTGTTGCAGCCTATGGGAGTCGTGTGTTGAGGTCAACTTGGGTAGTTGGAGACCTCTTCTAAGAGCAGATATCATAGTGATTGTATTGGGCATCATTGGTCTGATGGAGTGAAGTGCATTGATGGACCAAATCAGCCCTAGACAAGCAACCTTGAAGTGACAAAGACAACTAAAGGTTGGGTGAAGTTTGGTGCCTAATGTGCAACACTTTGATGGACAAAAGTGACTACTAGATTTGCATATTAGAGCTCAAGGATTGGCCATCATAAAAGAGTAGTTTGGATCAGACCATGTACATTGCAGCATAAGTGATTTGTAGCAGTGTTAGGAGGAAACCCTCCTAGAGTCTCTATGCATTTTCCTTTGAAGGATTAAGGAGCAACTGGAGAGCAATACGAAAGTGAAGGACCGACAAGACAAGATACAACATAGAGTCTGCACAACATGATTGTCATTGTATCTTGTATACCATAGATTGTTGTATTATTCATATTTGTTTAATGTAACGATGATTGGGTTGTACATTATTGTACAATATTTTGTTAATCAAAATTGTGTATACTTGTGCACATGTGATTTACTGCTTTATATTTTCCATTGTGCAAAGTAGTTTTGTTTAGATTCTTGGTTTGGTATTATCAAAGATTCTAAGATTCTAACCTAAACCTAAGATCGTGGAAACTCAACACAAAGTATTGCACGAATATTAAGGTTTTAGTAATTTGTTGATAAAAAAGTATCCATTTACTAGAATTTGATTAATTCTTCTAACAATTCTTTTTCTAAAAGTAAGAATTCATTTATCTAGTATCTATACATATTTGTATGAAAGGATTTGCATGCATGATTGAAGTTTTGGTAATGATAGGTAAGATTTGTTAATTGTTGTAATTTAACAACCTCTTTTTAGAGGATGTATTTATTATAGATTTAAATAATTTCTTCAAGGGAGTTTAATTCTTCCAGAGCCCATAAAAATCTTCTTACATTTGTTTCAGAGAAACCCTAAATATTTATCATAATTGTGGAAGGAAGTACTATTATTTACAATGGGGGAAATGAATGAAGTAATCATATTGCACAAATTTTAATTTTTGTGGAAGCCCAATGAAACCATCCATGATTGAGGGAATTGATGGAGTAATCGCATTGTACAATTCCACAAATATCTCTTTCTTATAATTTTTTTGTAAGCAAGCATTTCTATATTATATTAATTGATTTTTTTTTACATAGGTATAATCATTGTACAATTCCACAAATATCTCTTTCTTATAATTTTTTTGTAAGCAAGCATTTCTATATTATATTAATTGATTTTTTTTTACATAGGTATAATCATGAGATCTATCTTTGCGTCAGAGTGAGGAAACCAGAGTGTATTGTCAAAAACTATGCGCTTGGGTGGGGAGACTAGAGTTCATATTTTTTAGAGAGTTTAACATATGAAAGATAGTGCTATTCAAATCACAAAGGAATGAGCCTCATGGTGCCTTGACGAAAAAATGAAGGATAAGGGTAGTGGCAAACTACACCGCAACTATGAGCTTCTCAGTGTCGAATTGGGAACACTTAGGCTGAGCAGAAAAGGAGTGGTCACTTGGTGTTCATTGAGCTAAAGCAAGGTCGCTCTGATAGTTATTAACGGAAATGAGGGTGCAGTTACTAGGATTTTACTCATCATGTCATCGGTGGATAGCGCATGTTGTTGTGGAGCCACATAAATGTCAAGTTGGAGCCTCCGTGTGCCTCAGCGCTGCCTTTTACTTGCATTGTGCTAGGATCCTCAGGGATCTCCTCCAAAATGTAACACCAGAATGGACAGGTCCAAGGGGGGCAGGAAGGATGAGATTCCTTCATCGGAGGGTAGAGAAGGGGGGGATCAGAAGGAGGAGGAGGAGCTTTGCGGGGGGAGGGAAGGGACGAGCTAGTAGGAGGGGAGCGTGAGGGAGACATAATTGGAGATGGGAGGTTTGGGGGGGTAAGCAATGTCGAGATATTTGGCTAGTCTTTTAATCGAGGAGGAAAAATGACTGAATTACGCGGAGAGCTCTAGAATCCAATTGGTTGCCTTGGTCTTGTCCTACTCATTATCCTTCAACAGTGAAGCTAGGAGATTGTGAAGAGCCCAAAGGGATGTGCGCCCTCTGCAAGTCTCATCTTCATCCATGGCGATTACTTTCCTTCAAACGTTGTTAGGGATGTTGTGGTCGAAGAGGATGGTGATGGAGGTGTTGTCCAGAGAGGTTGGGGGTCGCCCACGCCTTTTGCCTTGGCCAGGGAAGCATCCCCTACCTCTGTCACTATTCATGATTGAGATACATGGGTCGGGCGTCACAGAATTGAGGTTAGAAGGAGCAATGAGAGAGCAAAGAAACACAACTAGGAGAGAAATGACTAGGACACGAGGCTAATGTAGAATATAATGCAGGAGTAGACAATGTGAGCTGCACATTTTAAGGCGGAGGAATGAATGCAGAAGTGTGATTGGGTCTCTGCCATATGTTGAGGGACATTCACTGCATGCCAGACCTCGTCAAGAGGACAGGGTGATCTATCTATAGTCACCCGAATTCAGAATCTCTTTCTTAGAATGATCTAAATTAAATTAAAACTATATTTTAAAAATAATACTTCTAATAAGACTTTACTTTATCCTAATGAGACATGCATATAACTTAACTTCTCTAACGAAGATTACTTTCACGTAGAGGAATGTCAAATTTATTCATCTATATAACTAATGCTTCACCCATATTAGTGTCATTATATATTTTTTATATTCTTTCACAACACTAACTTTTTTTTTGAACTTATTTATATTATTATTATTAACACCACTATATAAATTAAATAATTTATAAATATTAATACACATCAATCCATAATAACCTAACAAAAACATACATATTTTGAAAAGTCTATCCAACTAAATAATATAATAAAAAATTGGATAATATAATATAAAAAGACATGAATCATACTTTACCCCCAGTGCTGTCGTTCTATCTTCATTCTTTAACAACGGCAAAATCCGTCCTTTGAATCTGCTCACGAAACCATAAAAAGCAGATTCTTAAAAAAATATTGACATTGATCACTTTGGGATCAGATCTTTACAACAACCTTTAACGCTGCCCAATGCCACATATTCGTTGTGTGGGTGCCAAAATTGTCATTGTCAAAGCATTGAGTGGATCTCTCCTCTCATTTAATTATTAATATGCTTTTAAGCCCACCGCCACGTGGAATGTCATTATCAAAGCATTGAGTGGATCACCTACTCTCACTGAATTATCAATGTGCTTTTAGGCCCAAAGCCACGTGGAATATACCCTGTCATGTCATGCCATGCCACTTCACCTGGTCTTAACTATTAAAGCAAGAATATGTACTCGAAGGTGTTCAACATGATGATGTGGCATGTCAAGTGCTAAGCATGCATTCATGTAGATGCTTGCTCCTTTCATTCCGGATGCCACATCATCCTTATTATATGGGGCATTGATGCCCATGGCAACTTGGTAGATGTCCATGTTTGTCTCAACGTGGGCTATGTGATGTGATTAAATTTTAGGGGCCCAAAAAAATTCCAAAAGTTAATATTATTAAAAGTTGATAGATGCTCCTCAAATATGGCCACGTTCAATCAATCCTCAAAGCTAAGACGTACAATAAACCATCATTAATCCAATAACCCATCGTTAATCCAAACAATTAGATGATTTTGACCTTAATGAAACATGTATATATATAGAAAATTAGAAAATATAATCTATAACTAGTATAACTGATTTTGACCTTAATGAAACATGTATATATAGAAAATTAACTAGTATAACTGATTTTGACATTAATGAAACATGTATATATAGAAAATTAGAAAATATAATCTATAACTAGTATAACTAAAGATTAGAAAATATATAATTATATTAAAAATATTAATGTGATTGATATCGTTGAAAGCTTCATAAATATTATAAAAAAACTATTGCAACATAAAGAATTTCTTACGAATACACATTTACCTTATTAACCATGTATAAAAAAGTTATGGGTCAATTTTGACTTGAGGAGAAAAGGGAATTACACATCTTATTGTAAAATGAACCATTTTACTAAATAAAATTTGCTTATATATAAATGAATGTTATAAATAATAATGAGAAACTTATTTTGGAGGAACTTATTAGAATTGGAATAAGCTCAAATCCCTAGGAAATTGGTGGGCGAGGAGCCACTAGGCAGGAAAATGATAATGAGGAACTTATCATGGAGGAGCTTATTAGAATAGTTATAATCTCAAATCCCTAAGAAATTGGTGGGCTGGGAGCCAATTGGTACGAATCTATTTTTTAAATTTATTAAAAGTCAATTCAATCTAACAAATTTTGTAACACATTACAACTAAACATATGATGAGCATATTCCCTTGAGAATCAATCTAAGTCGTCAATTAAAAAATAAAATAATTTTTTTTTATAAATCCTTATAAAAACCTTCAACAATTACATATATTTAATTATTCCCCTATACTAAATTGGTAAATTTACTTTTCCAAAATTTAAATGAAAACAAATTGTATATCATTTTACAATATATTTTGATATTAATAAATTTGAGTCACTCTGAAATTAATGAAGTATCAATTTCATCCTAATGCAAATACCAATATTTCATTATCCCCTAATTCCAAAATGTATATATTGCCTCAATATAATATATTACTTTTCTTTCTTAAAAAAACAAGGAATATATCATAATTCTTCATGGTCCACCTGACTTGTGATGAGAGAATCGTATCGAGTGGACAATAAACACCCACATCTCATATGCACAGGTTATATGTTATATAGTGACATTTTTTTTTTGGGCAATGTATAATATAATTTTATTTTAAATATAGATTTAATTTTAAATATAAATTAAAAAATTATATATATATATATATAGATTTATTAGATGTTAAATTAAAAGATTTGCATGTCAAATGATTATAAATTATTTAAAAATATTTTCATTTTAAATAGTGTAAAATTTAAAAAATATTTGTATAATATATTAAATTGTTCTTTGAATGCATAAATGGATACAATATTTTAAGAGATTTTTTTGGGCACTCGAATTGTATAAACTACATATCTACACATCTTAAATTTGAAATTTCAATAAATCTTTGCTAGATTTCAGAGAAAACTCACCAAAAATATAGCCAAATCATAAAAAAAAAGTGAGATTACTTGAACCATTTAAAAATATTTTAACTATTTTTTTAAATTGATTTATATTTACATAATTGACATTCAAATATTTCCCTTATAGACTATATTGTTTATATAAAATGTGATATTTAATTTGTATTAATATATTTCAAATACAAATCAATATTAATTAATATTGATGTGAGAAATTTATTTATATCTAAATTAATATTTTTTAAATGCATATATAAAATTATATTAATTAGATTTTTTTTTTTTTTTTTTTTATTTAATTCATAGAATAAAGTGGATTTATTATTATTTTTTTAAGGACAAACATAGATTAAATTTTATATCAAAAATATATTAATATGGATATCAATAATAGTGGGCTAAATCGTGACTCAATCAACCAACCAGGTCGTCGAGACTCATTGTCTTCATCCTCAAAAATATGGTACGAATTGTGAAAGTCCAGCGCATCTCAAAAGCTGCCAAAAAGCTAAAAGTTGCTAAAAGAAATACGAATTTTATATAATATATATGATATTCATGTAACCTATTAGTCAGAAATATAATATTTAATGCAAAAAAAACCTCAATAATAATAATAATTTTGTTACACAAATTAAACATTTATAATCATTACGATAATTTAGTAACTCTACTTATATATTTTTTCATTTGAATAAAACCAATTAAATTAAATTTTAGCTTATAACAATTAAATAAATGTGTGATGGAAGTTTTACACAAATATATTTTATATAATATCATTTTATAGAGATTTATTAGGTAGTAAAAGTAACAAACTTTTAAGATTAAAATTTAGTTTATAATTGTGTGATAGTAAGTTAGGCACGATTTTGTATTATTATAAGAAAAAAATAATATGGATAATATTCCTATAACTATTAGTATACCATTTGGGAAGCTAAACCAGTGATATATATATATAATTTTTTCAAGATTATCAATCTAATTATCAAGAGAGATTTATATAAAACACAATATCTTGATATATCTAGAAAATATTTAATGACTTAGAGCTAGTGTTGTTAACCAAGCCAACTTACATATTTAGATACAAAAAAATCGAAATATACATCTTGACCAATTAAACTGATAGGGAGTCCACCTGCGTGGTTGTAGGGTCACCTTCCTCATCGTCACTAACAAGGAAATACAAGTCTACAACTTTTTAAACAAGAATAGACACTTTGTTGTCTAATTTTCTGAGTTACAACTACAAGGCATCAATGCTTTAAGTAGTATTTCTTATTGTGCTTCACTTCTTTCCACCAAGACCTTGCCCATGATGGCTTTAGTTTTCCATGAAAATCGATTATTTGCACATATTGGGTCTACTTAGAGTGGTTGTTTCCCAAATCTAATGTTTAGTAACCAATGTTCTCCTTTATCTCTACATCAAGTTGGAAGTGATGTTTTACCCTAGCTTCTTACTTTTCCAGGCCAATTTCCTCCCTTGCAACATGAGATGTATGTAACTAATACCAAGTACTAGAGGCTTTGATGTTAGCTTGAGCCCTTGGAGAGGGAGGCTACCTTCTCTCATGGCGTCTGCAATGACATCGATAAGAACTGGGACATGACACAATGAAATGCAGGCCAAAGATAGAAAGTAAATGGAGAAAACTTGTATGGGGAGTGGGAGTTAGAGTGAATGAACCCAACACTGACCACCAACCATGAGAACATAAAGAAAAGAGATAAGAGGGTCATTCCAAGTAGCACATATAAAGACACAATTATAGAGAACGAGGAAGTGAGCTAAGAGGAGGGGAACCCAGGTTGACAAAGTATGAGGGTTTTCCAAAAGCGTTACCAAGAAGGAGATACTTGTAGGAATGGAAAATGCAGTTGAGAATAAAGGGATGCAAGAGGAAACTTAGCTAAATGACATATAGATATAGATTTCCCTAAAAATATGTGAACCTTTTAAAGATGACATCTATAAAACCTTAATTACCACCATCATGGTTGAGGAATGGACTAGGGCCGAACTACAATAACGATTGAGTGTAGAAGTGAACATAAGTGAGTGCATATTGAAATCCAATTGATATCCCTTATGTGCCTCCACCTTCATTCTAACACATAGGCTATATGAACAATCTTGTTCTCCCATCCTCATGATTGCAAGTGGTGACAACTATATGGCGAGGAGGAACTTTTTTTTTCAGAGGAAAAAAACAAGAAACTTTTATTAGTAAACAAAAGTTGTTACATCTGTCAAATATCATTAACAAGAAATCACAAACCCATAGAGATCACATTGTGGAAGTCACAATGTCGGGACCAATCGAATGTGTACAAATATAACTCCCAACTACCGGGGAGACCCTAGGAACTCCCTTGCTCAATCCAATCATACAAAAAAGAGCGTGCAAAGGTTAAAAATCAAACCCATATGCACCTCCCAAATGACAAAAGGGTATGCAAAAATGCCTCTGCATAAGGCAATGTGAAAAACATAGAAAGAAGGTATCAAAATCAAAACCAGGACTTCATCTCCAAGAGGAGAGAGAGGAATGGATATCTGTCAAAAATCAATTGTCCATCATACAAAAAGGAAGGAACTAGAGCGAATGAAATTTGGGGAGGAGGAACTTAGTGTGGGAGATTCTAAGCATACACCCATCACGGGGAAAAAATAATTTACATTAAACTAATATATATTTTTTATTTTATAAGATAAATTTTTTTAATGCAATAATTTGATTAATCACTTTATAAAAGGTTGTATGTCTTACTTTCCTTCCAATTTGAATTTATAATATATAAGGAAAAGTGTGTATGCATTTTGGAAAAACATATTCTTACATAATGTCAAAACATAATGTGTCAGCTAAAAGATCTTGGCCGGACACATCAATATGATGAAAAATAACATATTATAAGGAACATGTTCAGAATAGTTTAAAAATCAATGACATATTATAAGGAATATTGTCCAAAATAGTTTTAAAAATTCCATTTGTATTGAACTTTAATGAAAAAATATTTAAAGTTTACTTATTCAATAGATTTTGAAAAAGTTAAAGCTTTTAGTCTATCAAGTTATCAAATATTTTGAGATACAAAGGAACTACACTCATATAATTTAAGGAATTTATCTGAAAGTTCTATGTTAGTGGTAGGTCCCAATTTGGAGATTTGCGCTCCAAAACCTTCTAGAACCGTTTTGAGGCATCAAAAGGCATGATGATAATACAATTCAACATATTTATAAATATAACCTCTCCCATATTTTTCATGTATTAAGCATAGAGAGTCATGGAACTCTGCGTAGTTTGTGGACAATGTAAACTTTTTTCCTCTATTTTCGAACTCATCGCCCAATCATCAATGTCCACATGATTCCTGCAAATGCCACCCCAGGATATTTCCAACCAATTGCCACATGCCATAGGGACATATTCCAAGTAACTTAGGAAAAGAAACGATATAAGAAATAATAGTAAAATCATGTGAAGGAATCATGAAGATGTTAAATTTTGGGGCCAATATAAATAGTATGCAAATATTATAATATTTGAAAACAAAAATGCCCTCCAAATGCCACCTTGGGATATATATAGCCAGCTACCACATGTCATAGGGATATATGCCAAGTGACTTAGGAAAAAATGATATTATAAATAATAATAAAATAACACGAAAGAGTCATGATGATGTTAAATGTGGGGGAAAATAGAAATAGTATGAGATACTATAATAATCGAAAAAAAGAAAAAAGAAAAAAAAAAAAGAATGGAAAATAGATAATGGTTTATGGTAAATGTAGAAAGAAAATTGATAAATGGTAAATGGTAAAAGAATAAAAATGGAGAAATGATACAATGGATGAATTTAGGGAGGTGAATGTAAAAACAAATATTTCTTTAACCAAAATAGTATTTGCAAGAAATCTCTTTACTTTATTAGAGTAATTCATTTTGATTCAGAGCTCTCGGCACTATTTTCACTAATAGTTTGAAACCCTAGCCATATTTCTCTCAGTAGTGATGGAATTGAAAATAGAAGGGCTAGCCTCTTCTCTCTCCCCCCATCTACCAACATTGTGGCATTTAATTCCCTCATTGTTGCTTATCTGAGAGTCCCAAAAGTTGGACCCACTTAATTCATGAAAAAGCTTGATGATATATTGAGGATCTCTATAAATGTAAACTAATCACACTGTATGGCTTTATGTTTAGTTGGATGAGGTTTGATTGGGAAATTTACTAGGATATATCCCTACTCCCATTCATTAAAATATTGGGTGGAAAAGAATTTGTGCCTTCTTATTAAGGAGAAAATATCGACCTCTTTCTATCAGAGAGCGTTTTTCACTTTCCTCTTCAAGGAAAAATTGAATTGGGATCTAATATTTCAGAGTGGACTATATTTTGTGGGGTCTCAAGGGTTGTACCTATATAGGTGGAACCATGTTTTCAACCCTAATAGGGGCTAGTAGCTAGTGGAAGTGGGGGTTCTTGGTAAGATTTTCTTGTTTTGTCCCTAACTCTTCAAGGCATAAACTAAGTTTTTTTTTTTTCCAAAATGTTTTGGAAAGAAAATGCTAATGTCTTTTTTTTGCAGAAGATGAAATGAAAGAAAGAGAAAATCAACTAAAGAAAAAGACAATACATACTTTGACACCTCCCTAGAAATGACACCAAAAAGTGATGGCCACCAATATTGCAATAACAATGTTGCAATTCCCAAGGATATCAACTTTAATTGTCAACCCAAGGTTTCTACAAACTTAGGAGGGGTTGGAACTATATGTGCAGTGGGTGTTATCTCTTCCATTCACTAACTTTTATAGGTGGAAGTAATGAGATGAAATCTAGTTGTACAAAGATGGAATACTAGAATTACAGGAAATGACTAACAACATGCAAACATAACCTATTTATAGTCAAGGAAGGAAAAATACTATATTTTCTATGAAATGAAAGCACACATATACTATCTTGAAAAGAAAGCAAACAAATTACTAAAATAAAATATTACAAACTGTAAACCCTAATTCTACAAGAAGAAGCAATTTCTATCACAATTCAATAAAGTCATCTACACGGTCTCTTTACCTCTAAGTTCCATTCTCATGGTTCCAAGAATGGTGTATTACATCAAATAAGGAAAATCATGAGCTAGGTGCAAATCTGAGTGAGTTTCATAAGCAAGTTGTAAACTACTGTAAGGGTCCTTAATTTTCTACAAGAGACAATCCAACAAGAAGGGGAACACACTAAATGAAACATTGGAAGGAAAAGAAGATAAGGAAAATTTGTGAAATGATAAATTACACATGTCCAAGGCATCACATCATCTTGTAGTAGGGTTAATCTAGCAAGGTGCACAATTGTAGGGCTTCCTGTAGCTGTGAAATAGGGGATAGTGTAGAAACAACAAACAATGAGTAATGGAAAACAAATAAACAAAAGTAAAGAACATGAAACAAATGCAGAAGTAACAATCATATTTTCCAACAATGTAACCACTACAAATATCATCACTTAATGCTAAGATAAATTGCAAGAAAATACTGCTCATAAACTATCTAAATAATCGTGCATAAAAGTAAAGTTTGGAATTAAATTGCAGAGATAAACAAATGCATGAACAAAAATGGTACAAGAGGGATCTTGAGCACCTTGGGTGGACCCTAACCCAAGGAATCTTAGAACCCTTAGAATAAATTCCAAACTATGAACTAAAATCAAAGATCACTTCCATTAACTGAAAAGTTTCTTGTACATGACAAGAGTTATTCAACTTGGAACTCTAAAATTCTCCTAATGCTCTACTATGTCCTTCTACTACTCCTACATGTCCTGTTAGGCTACTTAATCCCTCTATTTATACAATATGTATAGGGGGGGCCTCCTTGATGGGAGGATTACTTTCCCTCCAAAATCCCTAAAAAATTGGATCATGTGCCCTAGGTCACCATGCAACAATAACAAGTAGTATTTATTGTCTTGAACCAGTTGAGTTGATAGTCTTCTATAGCGGGGAGTAGGCACCACAAATATGTCTAGTTATATCTCCTCAAAATAGGTGAAAAATCCCTTTAATATCTTGCACAATATTCATGTTAGCCACATAAATTATAAAAAAATCTCTTTGACCCTCCTAACAACACATTAAACTAGGAAAGTGTTATTAAGTGCAAAAAGGAAGGTTTAATGTAGCATTTATGTGCTTAGGATTGGTTATATGGGCCTTATGTTTTACCTATTTGGGATGCCCATCACTTATCAAGATTTCTCCAAAGAGTTCTACAAAAAAATCTATGGTGAGTGGATTACAATCACTCTACTGAGCATTACCTATAAAATTATGGCTAAGGATTTAACATTGAGGATGTGGGATGTGGCTCAAAATATAGTTCATCAAGAGCAAATAGGCTTTGTTCAAGGATGATTTATTTTAGATACAGTCTTTTCAACTTAGGAGGCTATGGAGTGAATCGAGGAGATAGGTTAATAGGCAATATTTTTTAAATTGATTTGGACAAATCTTATAATCACATTAACTCGACATTTATCATGGATATGCTGATTTGCCTTGGGTTTGGATAGTGATGTGTTGACATGGTCAACACTTTGTTTACTTGGGTCTCTGCTTCTATTTTATGAATAATGTGTTGTCCCCCTACATCCGTCTCCATAGGTCCATGAGGAAGGGATTCCCATTGGTCCCTTATCTTTACATCTTGATAGTGGATGCTCTTGGGGAACTATTGGAAGTGGCCCTTTCTAAGTGTAAGCTTAGATACATATTGTTTCCTGAGGGGGAGTAGATGGTTAATAACCACCTTGTATATGTTGCGCTCTTATCAATTTCTAAAGGTCAAGAGTTATTTTTAGGTTCTAGGGATTGTCTTTCACTATTCTGTGAGGCTACAGGGCTATTTTGAGTGACTGTAAGATGAAATTTTGACTTGTTGTCTTTACAATCTCCTTGTATGGATTCCAACTACTTGGAGGTTTGCTCAGCCATAAGATATGGCAAGATCTCTTGGTATTCGCTTTAGGGTTGACCTTTCCCCTAATGCTATGTAGGATTGGTGGTTGGATAGATTGCAATATAAGATTCTTATATGATAGTACAAGGATCTTCCATTTGTTGAGTAGAACTATTTAGGCATCTCATATTTACTATGCAATATTGGCCCCCAAACAGGACAATTCCGTTGGCTAAAGAAGATTCTACATTCTTACATATGGGCCAATAACTTATTTATATTATAAGTTTGGATTGATTTTATGACAAGTTGAAGATATGGTTTTATGTAATATTTATCATTATTTCACATTTAGACTTCTCTATAAAATCAAGATAATTATTAATATACAAATAGATGAATGAAGTAAATTTTATTCTTCCACCTCTTTCATTTTTATTTTATTTTCCTTTTGTTGTACTAATCAATGCTAAATATAAATCCATATGTATTAACAATGTTAAATATAAAGAAGTGCTACAGGGCAGCATAGTCCTTGCCGCTAAACATAGAAATTATGTTTTGAGAAAAAATGCATAACCAGTTATAACCTACATGCAGTCAATGCTAAATTAATAGTGATCAGACAATCAAATCCTATAGTCTTGCTTTGGAAGGAACTAAGGAATTGAGATGTGAAGTTAATAAATTAGTTAATTACTAAGGTACAAGGACTTGCATAAATTTTGCATTCAATGTAAGTTTATCATTTTTGAAATCTATAGTTTTAAGGAAAATAAATGGTTTGTTTAAATTGTTTCATCTTTCAAGTAATGAATTGGAACTCTAAAATTGTGTACCAAAACCAAATAATAAATGCAACTACAATGATGAATTTTGCAATACTGGGTTTTGTAAAGTATCAATATATAATATAAAGTATAGAAGTACCAATAATGAGAACTACAAACTACTAAATTAAACTATGCATAACACACACTATTAACTTTACTGGGATTTCAGGTGCATCCTATACAAGTATTGACTCTATTGGGTATCAGAATATCAATGCAAACTATCAATAACTATATGACTATAATTTTAATCTATCTCACTATTAATGTATCCTATTAAGATTAACGTACAAGTTTATTAACTAATCTATCTCATTGGTTTAATGGGTGTACTAGTTAATATATCTCATTATTAATGTATCTATAATCATTATATATCTACATAAATAATTATTCACGGTTCTATCAATATTACCCACAAGCAATACTAATATCATTAAACAATTAACTTGAAATGAAATTGACAACACATTGAAATGAAAATTAAGCATTACTATTACCATTAAGCTATTAACTTGCAATGAAACAAACGACACATAAAATGAATTTAAGCTTGCGTACATCTTTTGTATACTAGAATTTGTTGAAGTCCAAGAATTTATTTATTGCGAAGAATTTGTTTTAGTCCAGAAAGTTATAGATTGCCAAGAATTTGTTACAATTCAAGAATTTACGTCATAGGTCACAAGTTTGTGAACTTCACATACCTTATTCACTTCAAAGATTCCACTGCACGCTTAATGAAAATTGAACAAAACCAAATACGCCTTATGAGATTTCATAAGAAGGTAGAAAAAATCCAAACCTCGAGCCCACAACAAGCCCACTTGTACATTATCCAAGCCTCCTTTGTGTCTTGTTGATGTCATTCACAGTTAATTCACTGTGAAATCGAAATAAAATGCAGCCCAGTTGTCTACGTTGGACCTCTGCAATTGTATGTCAACATGAATTAAAATTGAATGTTTGGAATTGAATGTCGAATTTGGATTCTCACAAATATCTTTTAATGAAATTAAATGTGGAATTAGAAAACTTGGAAACATAAAATGAAATCTATTATTGAATTTCAAAACTAGGTTGGATATAAACTAAAATTTTGAAGCACCCACGTAAACTGAAATGCCCATAAATGTAATGTTAAATAATAAAAAATTTCCATGATAAATTCTGCAACAAATCGAAATACAGGTTATTATTCATTTTTCTTTATATAGATATAATCTTTTAATGGATTCAAATAGAATGATCTACCTGCATAGTAATGTAGCCATAGTCTCTGAAGTAAAAGGTATAGATTTCTTTATAATGATCTTTCTTCTTTTCAAGAAAATGCTAGATGAGAATACAAATCCTAGTTGTTACACCTATACATTTCTACAAATTTCCACTGTACAACTACATCCTCATAGAGAGAAAACTAGTTAGTTAGCATATGATTAGAAAGCTACAACCTACAAGATCCATGGGTGCTTCACTCAATGAACCTCTGACATATCATGTGTGTTTGTGACATACTATACAATACCCTTAATTTGATTACATATTGAAAAATACCTCTAAAAATCACATTATTTAACCACCTATCAATAAGAACCCAATACGCCTCCCCAATTAAAAAACCTTACTTTCACTAGATATTGTAGGAATCCATTTTTTCATTAACATTTTTTCTACCAATTTATATTTTTTTATTAACTTTGAGCTCCATTTTTTATACCTACTAATATAAAACCCCTTTTCCCCATATTATATGCTGAATATATTATGCTATTTTTTCCTCAATATATATCTCCTAGTATGAATGCACGTGGTATGATATTTCTCCATAGTGAAACCCCTGTGGCAGGATCTAATTGCTCAGATTGGGCTTTATAGAAACACTAGGTAAAACTTAGTTGTTAACTAAAAAATAACAGTGATTGCATAAGATGATACTAAAAAAGTGAAATTTGGGTATCAATAGACTCCAAACACCTAATTTCCAAAAAATCGTTGGATTGATTTAAAAATCAAGGATAAGAAGGGTTTGAAATGATAGGCATTTACCCAGTAGGAACAAAAGCATCAATCAATTTCAACTTATACTAAAAACCCAAAGCATGCATAGATAAAGTTAATTTGCCATACCTTGTTCCACAAGTGAAATCAAGGTCGAACTCTGTAATAGATCTAGCCTGCAAATATATAAAATTCTCCGATAAAAATAAATCCAAGATCCAATACACAAATAAAATATAAATTATTCTCTTTAATAATATCAAAATCCTTGAGGCAGGGTAACACCATACAATCACTCCTTAAGTAAGGAGAACCCTCCACAAGCCATATACTTGTCAATACAACGATACTTGACATGTCTCAATGGACAATCTCTAGCCTCTATATGTTTCATACATACAATACCATGGGTAATTACCACGGGTCTCTCAATACCATACATCTAATACTGTAGGCTTATCACATTATTTCTTAACTACTCCTTGAATTATGTGGGTTAACCACTTTATTTATTAATTATGGCCCATTTATTTATTATCCTTACATCACATTATTACTTTGGGTACCTTCCTTTGTACCTCATATTATTCCCCCTAGGTATACTATAGACTCGCTTTCATTGCACTCACAAGAAAGGAAGAAATACTACATTTTAGTATGAAAGTGAACTCATAAGAAAAATGCTCTATTACTCTACTTGCTTGTTCAAAAATATGTCGCCATAATGCATATTCATAGGCTTCAAATCATGACACCAACCACCAAAAATACTTTCATTAAAACACTAAACCCTTGTTGATTTTGCTCACAAAACCAATTACTTCTATTGAAACTTTTGTATTTGCTCAAACTGACACGGTGATTAAATTTAATGAGTATATTAATGTCTATGCCCATGTTGACTATAGTTGACTAGGCTTGACTACAATTGACTATTGTACATATAATTTCCAAAACATGATGCTTGTGTTGATTATGGTTGACTTTCGTTGTCTATATTTAACTATGGTTGAATTTTGTTAACTATGCTTGATTAATGTACTTATAATTTCCAAAACATGATGCCCAAGTTGACTATAATTGACTTTTTTTTGCATTTGTTGACATTTGTTGACTATGATTAACTTTTGCTGACTATGGTTGGCTATGTTTAATTGATGTACATATAATCTTCAAAACGTCATGTTGAATATAATCGACTATGGTTTACTTTTGTTGAGTATGGATGACTATGATTGACTTTTGTTGATTACAATTGACTTTTGTTAACTATGGTTGAATTTTGTTCATTATAGTTTATTATGGTTTATTAATGTACATATAATTTCCAAAACATGGCTATGGCTCTAAATTTCCAAAACATGATGCCCATGTTGACTATTGTCTATGGTTGACTAAATTTTGTTTAAAGAACAATTTAATACAATTTTTTATACAGTAAAACTTGGACAATGATTCCCTTTTTGACTAAATATTGAATACTTCCATGTTATTTACGTTTCATCAACTTACAAATTAATGTAGACTTGGTTCAAGGAATAACCATCGGTTATCTCATAACATGTTTACCTAAATTGTCAATCTTCATAGTAATATATTGAAATATTTCAAAAAAACCAATACAAGTACTATATCAATTTTCAATATATTAATTGTTTGTAAATATATATAAATACTTTAATAAATAATTTTTAATAAGTTAAAAAATAACCATAATTATTAGATTTATCTGGAAAATAAAAGCAGAAGTTTGGACATTTTAATTAAAATAAATATTATCAAAATTATATTTTTATTCAATTTAATTATTTTAATTTACTTTAAATTTGTTTATCTTATAACATATTTATCTAAATTGTTAATTCTATTGGAATATTTTAAAAACAATGAATATAATTACTACAATCTGATTTATGGTAGTTGATTAATATATAAGTAATTTAATAAAGTTTAATAAATATTTTAATGAGTTAATTAAATATATATAAGAAATAATTATAACAATTTCTATAATAAATTTAATAAATTATATATACAATTAATTTAATATATCGGTTATTATAATAATTAATAAATATATATCCCAATTATTAACTTATGAATGTTATCTATAGTACACTTTAAATATTTATAATAATAGATAACAATTATTTGGTTGCCTTTAAATATTTAAAATAACATAGAGCAATTATTTGGTTGCCTTTGAATGTTATCTATAGTACGCTTTAAATATTTATAATAATAGATAACAATTATTTGGTTGCCTTTAAATATTTAAAATAATATATAACAATTATTTAGTTGCCTTTGTTGACTAATGTACATATAATTTCCAAAAAAATGCTAATGTTAACTATGGTTGATTATGGTTTTATAACTTCCAAAACATTATGTTTAAGTTGATTATTAACTATGGTTTATTTTTGTTGGCTGTAGTTGACTAAATTTTGTTTTAGGAACAATTTAGTACAATATTTTGTATAGTGAAACGAAACTGTGATTTACCCTTTATCGCTAAACAATGAACACTTCCATGTTCTTTACTCGATTAATGTAGTTAATTAGGAAGCAATTGTTCAAAGAATAATCAATGTTTCTCTGATAACATAATCAATGTAGGCAATGAGGTAGCATTGATTCAAGGAATAAGCATTGCTTATCTTATAACATGATTGATCTAAATTGTCAAATTTATTAGTAATGTATTGAAATATTTCTATAACAATTAACACAAGTATTATATTAAAATTTCAATAAGTAGTTTTGTATTAAATATAATAAATAGTTATAAATTATTTTTAATAAGTTAAAAATAAAAAAATTATTATAATTCGATTAATGAAAAAAATAATAATAATAAAATTTTCATGTTTTAATATATATCATAATAATTTTTCATTTTGTTACTTTAATTTGTTCTTTACTTTTGCTTATATTATAACATGCTGATCTAAAATTATCAATCTTCCTACTAATATCTTGAAACATTTCAAATATATATTGAATTTTCAATATAATAGTTGTATTTAAATATATTAAATATTCTAATAAGTTTCAATAAATAATCATTAATGCATTTAGATTCTATGGTGTAACAGGTACATCACACGTTGGTAGCTAGGGGAGTTTGTTTTCAAAGGGTTCAAACTATTTCGTCTATAAGTTAGACTACACTTATATATATAATTGTTTTATTGTGAAATGAGAGATAATATTTTATCATATTTGTAGGATATTTTGCACATAAATATCCTAACAATATGATGATAAAAAAGATATACTGTAAAATAATTTCAGGAAAGCATAGCCATGAAAAATAAATAGATTTAATATAAAGGCTATAAGAAAATAAATAAGTACCCTCAGATTGGTGACTCATGATAAATCTCAGTATGGGTTCGAAACGCATCGACCCTAACATATCTATGTGATTTCTTGGAAGATCTTTACTTAAATAAATACCTTGTTAATCATTTTCACAAGGACAAAGTAATTTCCATCAAATATATCAAAATTGGAGATACTTAATCAAATCTTCACAAAAAGCCAAAAATTTTAAGAAATGAGTACTGAAACAATTTATTTCTCGAATATTAAATCAAGAAGTGAGGACTCAAACATTTTTGCCAAATAATTTCATAAATATATCAAAAACCAGTGAGTTCCTTGTTTAAGAACATTTCTATTACCTTTGGCACTATTAAAGAAGTTGCCCCATCTCTGACTTCCACTCCTTTGGATTCAACGATTTTAGAGGATATGTAGTTTTACTGGGCACCCAAAGCTATTAGGTGGAAACTTTGAAAAGTGGTAGACCTGGTTGAACAAATTCGCATAAGATGGAATAAATTAAGAAGTTAGTTGACAATTATAGAGTCAGTGGTGGAATCTAATGACCAAAAATTATTCAACCGCCTAACATTAAATCTAATGGTAATATGGTGTTTTACCAAAAATTGGAGTTCAAATTTATGGTTTTACAAATGATATTACTTCACCTTTGTGGGTTTTCAGTTTCTTTTATTCATAAAATGCATTTAAAATAAGAAAACTTCCGATAGAAAGATGTGCATGAATTTTTCTATCTTCTACTGGATTAGCTAAAACATTTATTCAAAAACATATCTGACTATCAAAATTCAGTTGAAAATAATTAATATTATATTGTATTAATGGAGAAATGGTTACATGGTTGTAACTTAACTCCTTAAGTTAGGATTAGTTCCTAGGTTGTAGGAGTTTGTTCTCACCTCCCTATTCTTTTGAGATGTATTTATTGTATTATCTTTGGTTAATTGAACATGAGAGTGTATGCTCCAGTTTGTGCAGTCTCCAGGTACAACTTGCTCACATGTGAGTTGTTTGTTAATATAATTCATTTCTTTTCTTTCCAGTTTTTCTAACATGGTATCATAGCTCAGATTTGGTGAGCCTAATTTACTTGTAGAGCCTTATTGGCTACATTAGAGCCCTAGTGGCTACAAATCCTTCATGGTTACAGTGCCCTAGTGGCAACATAGGAGCCTCGGTGCTCACAATTTCAGAGTCTAGGTGGTCAGAGAGACATACCTTACTCACAGGGGAAATTTATTTTCTCACAGGTCTCAGCATATCTCCAGCTAAGAAAAAAGCAGTCATCGCGGTTTTTAGCTTGACAAAAGTGATGATCATCGCGAATCTCAGGGTCAAACCTGCGATGATTGACATCTACTTAGAGGGATTTTAAATCATCTTTGTTTTCAGTCTAAAAGAGTGATGTCATTTTTTTTTATGGTTTTGAGCTTCAGATCAGGTAGTTTGGTGGCGGATCGAGTTGCAGACACAGAGATCGTGGTAAATTTGGGGAAGATCGACCAGATTAGAGGAAGATCAGGCAGCTTGGTGGCAGATCTGTGATCAATTCAAAGGTTTTGGTATGTTTTGAGATTATTTTTTTGTAGCTTGTAATTGTTCACTTGTTGAGAATAGATTGTAAATCGAGGTATTGGAATTTCGATTAGTAGAAAATGAACAATTTTACAGAATCTTATCTCAATGAGTCTAATAAAATCGATGGGACTAATTATACCAATTGGAAATTCAAGCTACAAACATTGCTTGAGGGATCAAGTGCTTGGTCGATCGTTAGTGGCGATGAGTAGAAGCCGACCATGGCAGTAGGCAGCACGAAAACACTAATGAAGGATTGGGATAAAAGGGAGAATAAGGCAAAAGTCTTATTGAAGATGTCCGTTAAAGACAATATTATCCCATATATCAGAGACTGCAAATCGTCCAGTGAGATATGGATTACACTCAAGAACCTTTACCAAACATAGAACACCAACCGCATCTTGTCGCTCAAAGGAAAGTTGTTTTCCATTAGGATAGAGGAGAACGAATCCGTTGCCGGATTCATTGCACGGGTCACAGACTAGAAGGACAGATTGGGAGACATCGGGGAGAAGGTGTCTGATTCCGATCTTGTCACAATTACATTGAACGAGATGATGGGTGAATACCAAATGTTTATCATAGGCTTGTTTGCAAGGAAGGAAACCCTTGCATTTGAAGAGCTAACAAGAATCTTGATACAAGAAGAAGAGCGATGACATAATTTGAGACCACAGAGTGTTGATCTTGCTTTGATGGCGAAGAAAAATCCATACAAAGGGAAACAACCATAAGGACAGAAAGGTGGTGGCATGTTTTAGAAGAGACCATTTAGAGGCATGTCTCTAAATAAATCTGACATTAAATTTTTTTACTGTGGGAAAACCGATCACTTTGCTAAGTTTTTCTTTAAGAAACAGGAAGATGAGGCTAGAAATAAACATAGAAAACACATAGGCACTTTGCTGATGGAGGTCACATTCCTGATCTTTGATTATTCATAGCTGATTATGCTCTTTCAACTATTGAGGAGGATGAGTCCGAAATATGGTTCGTAGATTTAGGTGTGTCTTCACATATGACAGGTAATAGACATTGGTTCGAAAATTTTGAAGAAACTACTTGTGGAGCTAACATGTATTTAGGTGATGACAAAGGTTATCAAATCAAGGGGTACGGTGATATTCCAGTGATATTACCTGATGGTAATATCAAATATATTAAAAATGTGATGTATGTACTTGGCATCAAGAAGAACTTGATCTTTATTTCAATGATGGCAGATCAAGACCTACAAGTCGAATTCTTCAAATCATATTGTATCATAAAGGACAACAAGAAGTAACCAATTGCATCAGGAGTGTGTGTGGGAGGCCTTTATAGGTTGAACATCAAGATCATGCCACACCAAGCTCTAGCCCCAACAAGGCTGACAATCGAGAATCTCTGGCATCAAAGATTGGTCATCTGAACCTACAAGATCTCATGTTGCTGAAAAGAAAAGGTATGGTTGATGGATTACCTACTTTTCATAATGTTCATTTAGATCATGATGGATGTGGATTAGGGAAAATGCATAGGGAAGAGTTTCATTTGAATGCTGATAGGAATAAAAGAGATATTTTGGAGCTTGTGCATACATATATTTGTAGACCTATGCAGACTAGGTCGCTAGGTGGTGCATATTATTTTCTACTTTTTACTGATGATTGCACTAGATTCTGTTGGGTATATTTTATTAGAAAGAAAAGTAAGACATTTCAATGCTTTAAACAATTCAAGAATATGGTGGAGAAGTAGACAAAGAAATTCATTACGATTCTCTGATCAAGGGGGAGAATACAAGTTAGGAGAGTTTATGAAATTTTGCAGGAATCATGGGATTATTCAATAGTACACAATGCCTCACACTCCGTAGCAGAATGGAGTTGCTGAATGAAATAATATAACCCTTGTGGAGTGCACACGAAGTATGCTTCAAGGTAAGGGTCTATCTAATGGTTTTTCGGCTGAAACCATTAACACTGTAGTATACTTTGAAAATAGGAGTCCAATTAAATGTCTCAGTTTTAAAACTCCTTTTGAATAATTTTATTGATATAAGCCTGTAGTGAATCATTTAACGGTTTTTGGGTCAAAATCCTTTGCCCATATTCCCAAGAATGATAGGAAGAAGTTAGATCCCAAGGCCACGAAATGCTTCTTTGTAGGATACTGCACTGAGTTTAAAGCTTATAAATTGTCTAATCCTTTGACTCGTAAAGTTTTTGCGTGTCGAGATGTGCTATTTCATGAGAATGCTGAGGAGGGAAATAAGGAGAACAACCTTGAAGAGTGGCACATTCCATTGTTGATGGAAGAAAGTAGTGAGGACATGCAGTAGTAGCAACATCAACAACAACAACAACATCAGAAAGAGGAAGAAGCAAGTGATGTAATCAATAATTCGGGCCGGCTAAGGTATGAAGCAGACAGAGTTTAGGTGAGTCCATTACCAAGAAGATCAGATAGACAAACTCAACTACTAGCCAGATTGAGAGACTATGCTTTAATGTCAAACATTTTAGATGTTATAGAACCCACAAATTATAAAGAAGCTAGTCAATCTCATGAGTGGAGGGATGCAATGAATGAATAATTTGAATCTATTATTAAAAATAATACTTGGGAATTAGTTGAATTTCCTGAAGGAAAAATACCTATAGGTTACAAGTGGCTTTAAAAACCTAATTGTAATGCAGATGGGAGTATAGAAAAGTTCAAAGCTAGACTAGTAGCAAAGGGTTATTCACAGAAAGAGGGAATTGACTATGAAGAAACCTTTGCTCCTGTAGCCAAATTAAATACTATTAGAATGTTAATTGTTGTAGCTACAAAACATCAGTGGAAGCTACACCAGTTAGATGTTAAGTCTGCATTTTTAAATGATGATTTAAAAGAAGAGGTTTATTTAATACAACCTGAAGGGTTTGTTAAACAAGGGCATGAGCATTTAGTTTGTAGATTGAAAAAGGCCCTTTATGGTTTAAAACAGGCACCCATGCCTTCGTACGAGAAGATTGATTCATTTTTCTTACAACATGGTTTTCATAGGAGTAAGAATGACCAAAATCTATATACCGCGTATGATGAATAGGGGCAGATAATTTTGATTTCCTTGTATGTGGATGGCATGATTATAACAGGTAATGCAAATGCATTAATCAAAGAAATCAAATTGCAGATGTCACAAGTTTTTGAGATGAAATACCTCAAAAGTTTACATTATTGTCTAGGTATGGAAGTGTGGAGAGACTCTAGGCAGACTTTGCTTACTCAAGGGAAGTATGTCAGAGGACTGCTTAAAAAGTTCATAATGGAGTAGTGTTAGACAACATTAGTACCTTTGCAGCAAAACCTAAAATTGTGCAGAGACGATGGATCTAAGGAGGTGGATGCTACTTTGTATAGGCATCTAGTTGGTAGTCTGGTATATTTGACTACAACTAGACCAGACTTGACATACTCTATTAATATGCCGAGCCAGTTTATGTCTAAACCTCTTGAAAGTGATTGGGTTGCAGCAAAATGTGTACTGAGGTATCTTCACGGTACTTGTGATTGTGGTATTTTATACACTACCATGATTGTGGTATTTTATACACTGATACTGTTAGGCCCCTATACTACTAGTGTCACCCCTTATTTTATTAGTACAAACCACTTATTATATTGATGTACCCATGTAGTGCCCATATTGTTACTATTGTGCCCCATAGAAGCCCACTATTGTTATTATTGTGCCCTTACATTATTATTGTTATGTAGGCTCTGATTATGTTATGACCCCTTAGACTCCTATATATAGAGAGAAGGTCTTTTCATTTGAATCATCGAAGAATTGTTCATTTATGTAATGTAAAGGAGGTTGCCCC
>APFE031208444.1:53125-65849 GCA_000404065.3 Pinus taeda
AAGGAGGTCTTTTCATTTGTATCATCGAAGAATTGTTCATTTATGTAATGTAAGGGAGGTTGCCCCCTCGAAGAGGCTAAATTCTAAGGCGTGGATCTCTCATTTCTATCTTTTTGTGAGCTGGTTTCATAATAGATACATCTGATGTTACTTTGGCAGGTTTTTCAGACTCTGATTGGGCAGGTTACCTAGATGATCGATGATCTATCACAGGTTATGCAATCTGTGTTGGATTCGGGGTCATAGTATGGAGCAGTAAAAAAACAGAGTACTGTGTCCTTATCTTTCGCTGAAGTCGAGTATCAAGCAGTATGCGCAACGCCATGTGAAGCTATCTAGCTGAGGAGGTTTCTCCATGATTCAGGAGAAGCACAGAAAGAAGCAACCGTCATCAAATGTGACAACCAGAGTTCCATTAAGTTGGAGAACAATCCAGTGTTTCATAAGAACACAAAATACATAGATACTCAGTTTCATTTTGTAAGAGAAAAAGTCCGGTCAAAATAATTTTTTATTGAATATTGTAAAACATGTGATAATATGGCTGATATTTTTACAAAGCCTCTTGGGAAAGTGAAGTTTGAATTGTTTAGGGGGATGTTAGGACTTCAGGATAATCCTTTCTCCATTAAGGGGGAGAGTTGAAAATAATCAATATTATATTGTATTAATGGAGAAATGGTTACACGGTTGTAACATAACTCCTTAAGTTAGGATTAGTTCCTAGGTTGTAGGAGTTTGTTCTCACCTCCCTATTATTTTGAGATGTATTTGTTGTACTATCTTTGGTTAATTGAACATGAGAGTGTATGCTCCAGTTTGTGTAGTCTCCAAGTGCAACTTGATCACCTGTGAACTGCTAGTTAATATAATTCATTTATTTTCTTTCCAGTTTTTCTAACAAATTCTTTTGTAGAGCGTGATAGAATTATAAAGTCTATAGTTGTTGCAATATTCCTTGAAGTCACAAACACGATAAGATTGCAATTTACAAAGTACCCAAATACTTATAGAAAGCAAAACAATGATAAAATGTCGCTTACTACTCAAAACATCAAACATATTACAAAACCAAAACAACCCTAAATCATATAGGAAAGGATAAAAAATCTAGAAACTTATACAATTATATAAACTAAATATTGATTATTAAATATTAATAAATATCAATCGATTATATATATATAGAGTTTAAAAGAACCCATCTTTACATATAACCTAATTTCTTCGACCAGAATTCTTAGATGAGGTCAAGGATAAGGTCAAGCTTGCAATCCACGTGAATCATGCTTCACCCCACCAAAGTCCTTCCTGTGGATCGGATCTTTATAACCATATTTAGCGCTGCCCAATGCCACATACTCGCCAAACTTGTCATTCTCCAACCACTAGCGTGGATCTCTCATCTCATTTAATTATAAACATGCTTTTAAGCCCACCGCCACCTGGAATGATACCCTCTCATGGTGGGATATGTGATTAAAAGTTGGCTAAAGAAAAAACAAAGTAGAGAAGTCAAAAAAGAAGGGTTGAATCACTTGATTAATATAATAAAAATGAATGCTATTACAAGTTGAGAAATGCTCCTCAATTATGGCCACGTCCAATCAATCCTCAAAGGTGAGATGTCTAATAAACCATGGTTAATCCAAATAATTTGATGACTTCATGACTTAAAAAAGGCATTAATGAAACAATAACAATGAAATCCATAATTACATTTAGTGTTTTTCTCCATGTACCATAAGTTGGTGAATTTAGCTTGCCCGATATTAAGTGAATACTTATGCATGAGTTGTGTGTCGTTTTGCAACTAGTTTTGATATTAATAAATTTAATGTTATAATTAATAAAGTATCACATTCATCCACATGCAAATTCTAATATTTCTTATCCCACAAAATAAATAAATAATAATATATATATATATATTATATATAAATTCTAATATTCATTATCCACAAAAAAAAATAAAATATATATATTATATATAATATATATATATATATATATATATAATCCACCTAACTGGTTATTAGAAATTGTAGAGAGTGGACAATAAATAGCCTACATGTCATCCATCCATGGCTTCTATGTTAAATAGGGTGACACGTACTCTTTTCTCACCTCATTGCTTTTCTAATGACGTGTCCATCTAGTAGAAGGGTATTGTGTTATAATGATTGCAGAATTGAATAAATCCACACCCCCCTGTTTTATTTTTGAGCGCTATTTCAATTTTAATTTTTAAGCTTAACATCATTAACTCCAGTCAAGAAGTCAATTCATCATCGGCGAGAGTCCGTTGTCTTCATCTAAAAAATAAATATAATAATATGATATTTATTTAATTGGCTAAATAAATAAAATCTCTATCATCCTCATCATCATTTCAATCACTATACTCATATTATCTCTCATTTGAATAAAATAAATAAATTAAAATTTAGCTTATAATTATTAAATAAAATGGGTGGTGGATTTTTTTCATTGTCATTTTATAGACCGTTATTATGTTGTAATAATAACAACTTTTTAGTTTACATTTTTGTTTTGGTTAGTGAGGCTTGAATTTTGTATTTTTATAATTATATATTTTAAAATCACAAATATAAGTGGTTTAAGTTAAAAGCGTATGGATTAATTTGAAAAATTCGGTTTTTGTTTTTTAAATGGTTGAATATAGTTTTAAAGAAGTTTTTGGAAACTAGTTTCAATTTCACATCCTTTTGGAAACTGGTTTCAATTCCATATCTTTTTTTAATTGTTATTTCTTCTACATCCATTTTATTAGTGTATCTTTTTTTAATTGTTATTTCTTCTACATCCATTTTATTAGTGCTCTTTTAGTTGGTCATATAACTAGAAATTTTCTTATCAATGTATGATTTTGCATGTGTTGTATTTTTCATCAATTTTCTTGACAGGTAATTTCAAATTTAGTTTTTATTTTTGCTTATGGAATACAAGACCTTTATTTTGTTTGTTGTCCACTTGTTGTTTCCTTTGCCAATCCTCCACACTTCACCATTAGTCCTTTGTTATTCTCTTCTCAATAATTTAAAGGACCTTGATCTTGGTTTTTTTTTTTTTTTTTTTTTTTTTTTTTTGCATATATTGTTGAATATACAAGAGGAGACATTTACCTCAAATCTTAAAACAACGACTACATTTCTATAAGAGGTGGCTAGTTCCTCTCCTCCAAAAAGAGTTATGCTCTACACTTCGTTACTTTTGTCTTTAAAAAACGAGCTCCTTATAACCCTTCCTGTAATATTTTATAAACTTTAATATTATTTGTTTTCTTTTAACATATATTTTAGTTTAATAAAAAATAAATAAATATTTTATTTTATCTAAATATTTATTTAAAATATAATTTTTATTTTTTTATGTGAAATATATAATTAGCATGTAAATCATAATTTTAATTAATTAATTTAATTAATTATATCTATATATAAATAATAATAATAATAATAATAAAATTAAGTAAAACATAATGTTTAAAGTTAAATTAATTAGTTAATTAAATAATTTGTTAGATTTGAAAAACAACATATTTTAGAATGATATACTTGGTCTATCAAAAAGAAATCAAGAAAAAGGAAAATGTCACTACCTTCTATTAATTTACTTGCCATTCTCATCTTAACTATTAATTTACTTGCCACTTTGACTTCTCATCTTAACTCATATTTGATCTCTTCATGTTATTAATTTATTTGCCACTTTGACTTCTCTCATCTTAACTCATATTTGATCCCTTCATAACATGACTAACAAATTACTGAAATTTAAATCTAACTGAAATTTAAATCTAATAAATATACTAGAAATCACTTTTATAATTATATCATATTTCGAATTTTAGATGTTTTATAATCCTATCATATTTCAAAGTTATATAATTAAAATATTTTAAACAGATATTTAAGTTTTTTCAAAATTAACAATCATAAAAGCAAGGTCCGTTACTATGGTAATCATGCTTTTCTTCCATTGTAATTTGCTTTTTTCCTCGTAATTTCAAATGATTGTATTTTATTTTTTTGATAGCTCATATTTTATTCTTATGTGTATCATTTCTAATTAATTATTTATTGTCATTATAACTTTTTCCTTAATCATGCTTTTCTTCCAATGGTAATCATGCTTTTCTTCCATTGTAATTTGCTTTTTCCTCGTAATTTCAAATGATTGTATTTTATTTTTTAACTTCATTTTTTTGATAGCTCATCTTTTATTCTTATGTGTATCACTTCTAATTAATTATTTAGATTTAATATATTAAGATATTGTTTGTTAATCGAGGACAGAATTAAGATTTCAAATGAGTGATTTTTATTTTTTTAACTTTATTTTTTTTTATTGCCTATCATATTGGAATATTTCTTGAATTTATGCCAAATGTATCATTTCTAATTTTTTTGGTTTTTTTGTTTTATGTAAAGCTGGCGCGTTACATGTCCTTTATTACAACCTCAACGGCCTGGCTAAAGGGTCAGCCTCTCCAAGATGATCCAAGAACCTACTCACGGTATTTGAAGACTTTCATTTCACGGCTCATCTTACCCTGCTTGACGCTCTACCCTCCCCCTCGTGACAGAAAAAGTATTTATCTATATTTATATACTCCAAAATCGCTTTTCTTCCATCCGGATTATATTTATACCTTTTTATTCCTCGTTAATTTCATTATAATTGATTATTTCTCATCTAAACCCTTTTGTATTCCCCATTGCTCATCCTTTTTCTTTATGTGATCCTTCTATAAATTTAATTATTTGAATTCATCATTATAACTCCTTTTTCTTCAATAACACAACTGGTTCTAGAAGAACACAAGATTTAAAGATGAAACATGTGGGCAATGTGATCTTGACATAGGTTGATAGACACTATACAAAATAATGAAACGTTTTAATTATTATAAAATATCTTATTATTTTATTATCTTAATATTTTTAGGGTTTAATTATTTTATTTGTTCAATATTTATAAATATTTTATAATTTTTTGTAGTTATTTTTTTAATGACAAATTCAATTTATTAACATAAAAATAAATGTACCCTTCGTTAATCTCACTTGTTCAATGAACTAACTAGTCCATTCATGATTACTTCACTTTCTATGAAGAACATGTTTATCATCAATTTGTGGATACCATAGCCACACTTCTCCCCTCATATCATATCAAAGAACAACTATTGAAAGGATGAGTAGACATTGTTTTGATATATGCTTAGATTTTCCTAAGCTCCAAAATACATTAAATCTCCTTGTGTCGATAAATATGAATATAAATAAAACCCAAGCCAAAGGATTTCGATAAAATCTGTCTTTTTATGTATATACCCAATGCATATAATGTCATCCACTTCATGAAATTAGTTTATTCACGAGTTGTTGAGAGAGAAAATTTATATCCACTTGTCCATGACATGGTCTAGGAATTGGGGTTAGTCTATTCGTTTTATATTGTTAACATTGACACATGTGATGATACTGGCCACGTCCTCCATGTCAATATAAAGTGATATACAATGAAATGACTTGTTTTCAACGATATGATGATGATGTGGCATGTTGGGCAACGCATGCATTCATGTGCATGGATGTAATTTTCATGAATATTTTGGTACGTGTGACACATCATCTATTGCAAGCAAGAAACGTGGATACACATTGACAAGTCTCGATGTTTTTTTTTAATGTAAAATGTTGAAGTAGTGTTAAATTTGGAAATATTGATAGTTTACGACGAGTGGATTATAGAGGCCATGGTTATGTTGTATGGTATGGTTCCGCTTACGTGTTGCCTTCAACCTTGTTGTGTAGTATCTAATGAAGGGGCAATGGGCCAAGGAGTGGTGGAGGTTCATAGAAAACAATGGTTTGTTTGAGGCCATAAACTGAAAACTTAGGTGGAAGGAGGAATATGGAGTGGTGGAGGTTCATAGAAAACGATTGTTTGTTTGAGGCCATAATCTAAAATCTTAGGTGGAAGGAGGAATATGGAGTGGTGGAGGTTCATATGTTTGTTTGAGGCCATAAACTAAAACTTACGTGGAAGTATTGGCTAGAGTAGTTCATTACCACAAACATTTGAGTGGGCAGAGTTTGCAAAGCATTTGTTGTACATAGGCATGGCGACATCAAAGTGTGAGTCATGAGATTGTGTCAATAAATCATGAGAGAATGGTACAACGAGCAACTATGATGAAGAGTACACATATACTTATCCAAACTACATGACCCCACATAAAACACAATGTTGGTTGGGATATGATGAGGTGGAGGCCAACATTCAATGCCACTACATCATATTTTCCATTTTCATGGAGATGATTTCTCATTGGTTGATGCAAATGTCATGAGATATGATACACAATGTTGGTTGGGATATGATGAGGTGGAGGCCAACATTCAATGCCACTGCATCATGTTTTTCATTTTCATGGAGATGATTTCTCATTGGTTGATGCAAATGTCATGAGGTATGATAGGAAAATTCAAGTTCCAAGCTTGGATATGAAGTTCATGGAAAAGCTCCTAAACACTAACTTTAAAGATGAGAGTCATGGTTTCATAGCTCACGAAGAACCTTGATTTTGGGGAGCCCAGTGGCCTTGTTTGTTTTTTTGGGAATACCATAAGAATGTTAGGTGGGAGTTTCTTAATAAAAAAATATTATAATGTTGATTATTTTTGGTGTTTCGCAGTGGGTTTTTGGTTAAATCCATATTTGTTTCGGTTTGACAAAAAATTCAATATTTCCATAGTTGAACATTGCATCTTGACATTTATTATTTTTAAAAATTAATTTAAACTATTTATTTTTAATTTGAATTGACTACCCAACTAAATTTGATTAATTGCTTATTATCTGTGTTAATAAACCCTGTACAATAATAGTGATGTACTTGTAGTTTTTCAATAAAAGTTTTATTTTATTTATGTCAATGATTACATGATTCTTAAAAAAATATTAAAAAAACATTGTCATTGCTCAAGATTCTGTGTCTTTAACAACGTTGTGCTACTCCAAGCTTTCAATTAAATATTAAATAATATTTTTTTAATTTTAAGCATGAATTCACCGTAATTTACTGGTCAATGTTGTTTACAACATTGGTGTTACCTGAGCTATTTCATTTATTCTATTTATGTATGATTATTATTAATTTTAATAAAAATATTAAAAAAAAGCATTGTTCATTGCCTCAAGATCTGTCTTTAACAACGTTGGTGCTAACCCAAGCCTTTCAATAAATATTAAATAAGTATTTTTTAATTTTAACATGAAGGCAAATATTAAATAAGTATTTTTTAATTTTAACATGAAGGCACCCTTATTTACTAGTCAGGCTCAAAATCGTTTTACATACACCTTGAAATGATAACTAAAAACATATTTTGAAAAAATTAGAAGATGAATGACAAGGGGAGTCTTTTAATTATCAAATGAATATATTTTCTATAGTATAATGTTACAATCATTTAATAAAAAAACAACAAATTTTAATAATTAAAATTTTAAATTTTAAGACTTTTATAGGTATTTATTTTTGTTTAAAAAAATTAAGGTCTTATTAAACACAGGAATAAAGAATCATCAGAAAATCATTATTGGTAAATAAAGTTTTTATTCACATTTTTTTAATTTTAATACTCAAATTTTATAATTTTTAAAATTTTTAATATATTAAAAAAATTGTATTAACAATTATTTAGGTTCCACTTAAATAATTTGCGGTAGAACCATGGTTAATGCACATTATTATACAATTATTTATATGTTTTTAAACATAAAATGCATACATACACAAGTATTTTAAAAATATTAAGATGAATATTATAAAAAATGGAGTTACATAGACTATCTCCTCCAACATAATGGATATAGTATTGAAATCCAATCCATGCTAACATAGATGACAATCTTTGCAACCATAGATTTAATCATTGACTTGGATATCGATGTTCTTAGATCAATGCTAGCATATTTTTCTTCTGGACAATCGTCTCACATTCAACAACTTCTATATCTCTTTACTAGGCATATATTTTCCAAGACATATTGAATTGCATATTTTTTTGTCTACTACCTTCAACCAAGATTTAATTAGAGAGGACCATGCGCTTTCACAATATGCTTATTTTTCTTATCGCCCACATTTGAAAATCTAATTATTTCTTATTAATGTGTGCAACTCTTTCCATCTAATTTAGCTCTATTTAAACGAAGCGGCAATGATTAGCTATTTATAGCACTTGTTGTATATGTCATGGTAAAAGAGCACTTATTTTAATATTATAATAATGTTTGTGGTATAATATTATAAATAATAATTGGTCATGATGTTTATTAGGTTGTTTGAGTTATAGGAAAGAAATGTGAAGAATAAGTAACATTAGGTAGTAATGGATATGGGAAAGAAGAGTAAGCAAAATTATTATTAAAAGAAAAGTAAGAGTATGCGGAGAAAAGAGAAGAAATAGAAATAAATATATAGAGATGAGAGGGAAAAGAACAACCAAATTAACTGAATTTCAATTTCAACATAAAACATGTTCTAATAAAATCAATGTTAAAAAAATCAAAACATTTAAGATGATGATGTTTACTTAAGGGGTAAATATTTTTTTAAGGAAAAGAAAAAAACTACATTTTATAATGGTATTTTTAGCTTACCTCTTTATAGGTTTATTCAAATATTAAGTGTAGGAACTCATTGGATGTGGAATTTTAATTCCACATCTAACATACATACTCTCCACATAGTGTTGAGTAGACCCACGCCAAAACATTGAAAATACATGAAAAAACATGTTTATTTTAAGAAGGTGAAGTTGTTCATGGATAGAGAGATGGACTAGAGGAAGAAAAGAAGAGCCACTTGGTTGGAGTTAGGTGACTAAAACACACAAAAAAACATAACTTTTCTAAGCACAAAAAGAGTATAAACACCATTGGAGCATGAAAAATGAATAGGATTTACAAGGGAGTAACTTTCATGATTTTTTTTATTCTAGGTGTTAGACACTTTGAAAGTGTTTATAGGGAGATTAAAGGCCAAGCATAGCTGAGATTGTTAAAATTGCTACTTACTATCCTATATTAGTCAAATATGAAAAGCACAATTAACGGATGTATGAGGAGGTCTCCGAAGCTAAATTATTGAATATGTTGTCTACTTTTCATAAAGATAAGGGTCTAGGCCATGATGAGTGGACAATGGAGTTTCACTTTCTAATAATCCCATTTTGACCCAAGATTACTATAAATAATTATGTAATTATCCATTGTATTGACATTTAAGTGCCATTGTTATGACAAACCAAAATGAAAATTTAAAAAATAAAGTGTATGTAAATATTTTCCTTGTTAATTAAAAATTGTTGGACAATTTGATTGGGAATGTGAGTATTGATATGGACTATAATAAGACAATGGAAACTAGTGAGAGGGTTACGAGAAATTACCCTTGCCTACTATTTCCAAAAAAAAAAAAACTTATCCAGAATATCTATGCCTTTTGAATTAAAAAATTGACTACCTTGTTTTCTCACCAGCAACTCATTGAATGAAGCATTGGGTAGTTTAAGCAACAACTTGCCACATTTATGAGTGTTTAGTGGTGGTTGTGGAGTTTTTTCATATTTCAATGGGAACCACTGGAAAGTACCCATCTCAGGGTTTGAGAGTCGACCCATGAATTGTGTGGAAAATGGGAGAAATCATGTAAAGTAAACATCCATCAATGCAATTCAACGACACACAAAGAGACAAAAAATAAACGATTTCTTAGACTCTAGCAAATTCATGGGTGGAAAGCTTTTTGGGGTGTTCTAAGTTAATATAATGTATTTTGGGTGCCCAAATATGCCCAAAAAGTGTCAATCACAGATTGGATCAATATTGGTGTTTTTTAGGCTCTCTAAAATTGAATTTGAGTGCTAAATACTTCAAGTGAGCTTTGGAACTTAATTAAGCTATGGGGGTCATGATGCATGGTTGGTGATCATGATAACAAATTGGAAAGGAAATTGGAGAGGGATTGTAGAGCAGTGAAGGGGTTTCTATATTGTTATGCTAGCTAACTGAAAGGCATCTAGAATTTGTGGAGACCCTAGGCTAGGCAAATGAGCTCTCTAATATTTTCATAATATTGAAGGAGAGTTTCCTTCACCCAACTCATGGAGTGTTGACTTCACCCGACCCATTTATTTGGATGCAAACAATCTTCCCCCTGTGGTATCATAGACTAGCTATAAGGTGGCTAGTTATAGAGAGCAATGATGTGACTGAGCCTATGGTTGGGTGGGTAATGATCCTCCCCAAATTAGTTTCCAACAAGAAGTAATTTTCAAATAAGTGTCTCTATGTTATTAATTAGCAATGTGATTATTCCATTACTGATATGAAAATGATGAATGCAAATGTGTGAATAAATTTGGTTGGTTATTAAACAACGGCACTAGTTAATGAATTCATATATGTGTTTATGTTTAAATTTTTCCAAATGGAAAAAGAGGATAAAGGACCTTTAGGTGTCTTATCCATCTATTGTCTTTGGAGATAGTGATGTAACAAGAATCTTAAACAAGAATTTAACACCAGAAGGCCAAAGGAAATTTTGTTGTCTCGGCCTCTTGAGCTCCATTGATGGCTAACTTGTAAATGGAGACACCATTGGGCTCAAATATGTGGATGGACTTGCACCAACCATGCCAAAAAAGTCTTGTACATGTTCATAAATGACAAGCTGTCCAAATTGACTCTAAAACCTAAATACCAAGAGTTAAATCCTAACTTTTCATAATGAAGACTAATAAGTAAAGCCTTCACAAAATATCTAAGGTTGTGTTTTATAATATTCTTTAATGAAACCATGATTTTGAGTAAATTGTTTGAAGAGTTGAATTGGAGATCTTGGATTTTTCCTGATGCTATGAATAACCTTATGGGGATAGATGTTGATTTTGTATAGTTAAATTATATTTTGATTTGGGGTTAAGAAGACATGAAAGTCTTCTCTACGATTGTGTTTCTAGGAGTTAACCTAGAGCAGTTTCGCCCTTGTGGCCTCAAAGTGTTTCTAGGAGTAGATAGCCCCCCCCCCCCTCTCTCTCACTCTTGCCCTCTCTCTCTTATGTGTGTGTGAGAAATATATGAATCTATTACCCAAGATATAATTATATCCATATATTTTTGTATACAATATAAATTAGTAATTATCATGGTTAAGACTTTATTTATTTAGGAGAACTCACTCAACTTAGGTAAATAAATAAATTCTTATCCATGATTACTTAGACTCCAATGTTCATGTAAATTTTTGCATAAGAATATATTAATAGTGCTTTATTTATTTTTTTTCTCTCCTTATAACCAAGCATCTCACCTTCCAGTGCATAGGTAAGGGTAATATATCTTGGAAGCCATTACAACAAGATAGGTGATATGAATTCAAAATGTCACTTGCACAAATTGACCATAGATGGAGAAGATAATAACAATTCTCCCAACCACCAGAGATAAACCAATTTGCCACATACAACGCTTATGTACTTATTATTAATAAAAATGTGTTTAATTGCAAAAATTCACATAATGTTTTTAGTAACTTAATATTTGGAGATAAAAATTTATTTATTTATTCTTCTAAAAAGAAGATTACATGCACATTAAAGATATGGAAATTTCTCTTACAAATTTGCTTATTTACCTAATTTAATGAATTCTATTAAGGTTTTAATATAGTGTACATTAATTTTATTAATAATATAATAAAAATAATCCTTTTGTGTATAGAGAGTAAGGAATTGAATACTAATTTAAATTATACGTGAATTCAAATTATATATATATATATATAAATATAAAGTAATGAATTAAAGTTTAATTTAAATTTTGACTCTATAATTAAACATAAAAGAATGTAATTATAGTCCATGGCTCACCTAGCAAGACTAGGTGGTTTTGGTGGGCATTCGTGCTAACTAGGCACCACCCTTGGGTGACTTATGTATTATGAGTGCCACATCTTTTGATGATGATGATGGTGGTGGTGGTTAACGTTTGCTGAGACTAGACTTTGGTCTATTGGACCTAAAGAACCAAATTATTTATTTTGATTTAAGATTTTATTCCTATGCTCAAAAATATTGGAGAGAAGCCTTCCGACCTCGCTATAATTTTGACATTGTGAAAGGTTAGGAAGGTCAGTATTATGACAAAGATTATGAAATTGAGATCTAATGTGGTTGTACGCGGGGCACTCTAAGAGGAAGTGGTTTTCATCCTCGATGTTCCTATTCTCACATAGATGGCAAATCCTTTCCATCCATGGTGTTTTAGGAACTGCCCAACGATCTGTTTCACTATGGATCTCATGAGAATTTGTTCTATTCTTTGCTATATTGATTTTCTTCTTTGAGCTAGTTAAAATAGAGAGATACTTTTGATCCTCTAGGGTGGGGTTGATGACCTTCTTATAATAACTTAATTTTCTTTTAGCTCCTAAATCTTTCTCACACCACATTTTTTCTTTAAACTTAGAAGTAGCAAAGTATGATTTGAGATGGCATCAAGTATGTATCTTCAAAAGATCTTAATTTGGTGATGTAGATTTAAAATTTTGATGAAATTTATATTAAAAAACCGTCAACAAAAAAAACTATAATGATATAAAGAATAAAATTGAATAATATAA
>APFE031208444.1:69429-84181 GCA_000404065.3 Pinus taeda
AATTATTATAAAATTAGTTTTGAATTATTTTAATTTTGAATTTATGAAATGTCTTGAGATATCAAATATATTTTAATTCAAAAAAAAATTGCATATCAAGATATTTGATCTCTCTATGTGATTGGTAGATATAGAGTTAACATGGATCTACCTTGGTCTAATTTCACCCTTTAAATAGGCTATATTCCACATGAATACCATGTGTCAATGCTATGGGTTCTCATACCATGGGTCAATACCATAAAGTTATTTTTATTTTAACTCTATTTTTTTACTATTTTTATTTTATTTTGATCCAATAAATATATCTACACTTAGGATTATTTTTGTCTTTAAGATTAAACTAGACATTGCATTACAACATCTCTACCATATTATCAAAATTAAATATTAAACAAGCTTTCTAATATCTCATTTATCTATCCAAAAAAATCTTTTAAAAAATGAGCCTATATCATTGATTATCTACTTTGACTTAATTAAAAAATATAAAATTAAAAATTATAATAACATTTTTTTTATTTTATAACATATAAAAGATAAATATTGTAGTATTGTTTTAGGAAAAACATAATATTTAATCATTTTCGTTATTATATATAATTATAAAATAAAATGATGTATATAAAAATTTAATTTTCTAAAATAGGTTATACCATTTTGAATAAGAATTTAGTTATATAGTTTGGCTGCATTTCTAATCAATTAGCTGCATACATATTTTATTATATTATAATTGACTCAAAAAACACTTAAGAAGTAATTTCATCATTAAAAGACTTTCTAACCATACCAAATATAATGTAGATATTTTTAAATAATGCCAAATATTAGACAATGTGTCTTTAATTACTGATCTATAATTTTGTAGTAAAATTTCTCACCAATGTAAACAACCTTGAAGAATATGATTCAACTGATATTGAAGTTAAGTCCATCAAGATCTTGCAAAGGAACATTCTCATAAAATATGATTCAATGTTTCTAATTCCGAGCAGGAACGTGATTCAACTGATATTGAAGTTAAGCCCAACAAGATCTTGCAAAGGATCATTCTCATGAAATATGATTCAATGTTTCTAATTCCGAGCAGGAACCTGATTCAACTGATATTGAAGTTAAGCCCAATAAAATCTTGCAAAGTAACATTCTCATAAAATATGATTCAATGTTTCTAATTCCGAGTAGAAATGGCACAGTCCATTAGTAAAGCCTCTTTTGACCAACCAAGCATTAGAGGGGAGAACTTGATAAATCACCAACCAAGTAAATACCCATATTTTATAGGAGTTTATAATTGACCAAATGCCATGAGTTGATGAATCCCTTGACTTTATTCATCCATTTAATCCCATCTGGCTTTGAGAACTAGTCCTAACTCATGGCATTGATGAAAAACGTAATAGAGCTTATGAGAATCATATTGATTCAAAGGGTGTCCCTCCACTCCCAACCTCTATAAAAGGGACCATCCCTATCAATATTCATCTTGAAAAGGCCTTCTTGAGGAACGTGCTTGATGATCTCCATAAAGGTTGCCCCGATCATATATGACAAGGGAAACTCCTGAGCCACCAAATGTAGTTCTTCTAAGAATAGGAATTGAAGTCCCAAATATCCCTCCAATGAAAATTGTTTTTTTTTCTTCTACTAAACTTCTTTGCTTAAAAATGAGGAATATTAGAAATACACATTTCATTCTCTTTTCAACTCTAGATTCGACTCCCTTATAAGAATCCCAAACCGATCTACTTCCTAACCTTTTCCAACATACCAAGTCTACCACCTTCCTCCAAGCCGGCCAAATGTTCTTAAAATGTTGGACCCAAAAATCTAAAAATTGAAGAGCAGGAATGATGTCACATAAACGATATTGGCCCCTAATTTTTCCAACATGTGGGGCTACCAAAAATTTGTGTCACATCAACCCTTTCCAATTGGATCAACCCTCCAAACATCTAATCACCCATTTGGTAGCAAAAATGTTTCCTTTACTTGCTATATCAATCAAATTAAGACCCTCTTCATCCTTGGGCATGATGCAAACATTCAAAGGAACCAGGGAGGACCCCAACATTTTTAATGAAATATGTTTGGAATGGTCCTTTCCAAACCACATATCATCATCAGGGAAGAGGAGGGGTGGTGTTAGATAGTTCACCTTCTTTGAATTTTTTTTTTTCAACATCAGGTAGTGATCCAACTAATCGATGTGCATGGATCACTCTTTTGCTTCATGAGAGATTGCTTGGATTTTATTTTTTTTATGCACCAAACCTCAATTTCAATCACACTCACACGTGGACATGGATGGAGGCCTCTTTTCCATATAAAAAATGGACTATTGGTAGTGGATTTAATATGGTTGAATGTGACGGTGATAGAGTTGGTTTAATGATCAATGGTGCAAAGAAAAATGCTTGGTCTAACTGTAAAACCTCCTTGCAATTTTTTTATTCGAGTTTGGGGAAGAAAGGGATGGACTATGGTTAATAGTTTACTTGGACTAACTTTAGAAAAGGCTCCATTAAAATTTAAGCTAGGTTGGACCAAGGGATGTTCCTCATTTTCAAGTAATCTATGTTTAGTTGATATTTTGATTGATGTTATCGATTTAGATTAACTTCCCATTATGACTTATATTTCTATAGGGCATGTGGTGGAATCTAAACTCTCATCTCTATTCAAGCTTAATGTCTCACATTTTGAGTCTCAAGGCTTCTATGGATTGGTTCATAGTGTTTGGATTCTTGTTCCTCATCTTCAATGGGACAAAGGTTGGATTTTATGGTGGGAAATGGCCATTTGTTGTTTTGTGAAGTTTATAAGGGGATCGGGTGGCTTGATTACACAAAAGCGTATGAGAGAGCTCTAGGAGGCTAAAAATACCTATACAAGATAATTATTCTTTTAGACAAAGATTGACATAATATCACACTACAAGAGGATGCAACACGATGTGAGAGTGTGGTGGACAAATAGTGGAATTATTCCAGAGGGATTCAAATTCATGCTCGATTGTAGTTGATTCAATAAGGTGATGAGGGGTCCAAGTTCTTCTTTGACTTTCTGAAGAATAAAGTGGTTGATTTCAAGGTTCTTGGTATATGCCAAATGGATGGAGCTCTTGAGGAGAACCTAGTTGAGATTTGTGGTATGTTTAGTAACCAATTTGAAATTATTTTCTCTTCTTACCATCTATTAGAATTAGTTGTTGCTAAGAAGAGTTATTACTATAGAATGGTCCCCCATAAGGTCCCAATTGGAGATTGGGATAAGTTGGGTAGAGCATTTACAAAGGAAGAGTTATTTGTTATTCTCTTTTCCATGAAAAATGGGAAGTCACTAGGTATTGATGGTATATCTTGTGAGTTTTATAAGGGGATGTGGGATACATTTGGAGATTATTTCTACAACCTTTTTCAAGATAACCAAGGATTTATTAGGTGTATTCCAAATAAATCTAGAAAATACTCTATGGTGGGTGGTTTCCAATCACTCTATTAAGCATTGCTTATAAAATTATAGTTAAGGATTTATCATTGAGGGTGTGGGATGTGGCTCAAAAAATAGTTCATTAAGTGAATAGGCTTTGTTCATGGATGACTTATTTTAGATATAGTCTTTTCAACTTCAAAGGCTATGGAGTGGACCAAAGAGATAGGTCAATAGGTTGTTTTTTTAATCTAACAAAGCTTATGATTGCATAGATTAGGAATTTATCATGGATATGTTGATTTGACTTGGGTTTGTATACTGATGCATTAACACAGTCAATATTTTGTTTACTTGGCCCTTTTTTTGTTTCAAAAAATAATGGGTTGTCCCCCGACATCCATATTCATAGGTGTATGTATCAGGAAAGGATGCCAATTGGCACATTATCTTAATGTCTTGATAGGGGATGCTCTTGGGTATCTGTTGGAAGTGGCCCTTTCTCAGGTTGAACTTATGCACATATCCCTACTTGAGGGGAGGAGATAGTTAACAACTACTTTGCATATGACTCCCTCTTATTCATTTCTAATGATCAAGAGCTAGTTGTAGCTACTAGGTATTGTCTTTCAATATTTTGTGAAGCTTCAAGGGATATTGTGAGTGGCCATAAGATGAAATTTTGGCGGGTTAGTTTGGATGATTCTTGCATGGATACCAATTGCTTGTTTTTTTAGATAGGGGATATTATGAGAAATCTTGACATTTCTTTTGGGATTGATCTTTCCCCTATTGTTATGTGGGAATAGTGCTTGGATAGATTGCAATGTAAGCTTGTTATTTGGTAGTACAAGGATCTTCCCCCTTTTTAATAAGTTAATAATGGTTAGTAGAATTCTCCAGGCCTCACATATTTCTATGTGTCTTATTATCTCCACCAAAAAGACTCAATTTAGCTAACTAGAAAATATTCTTTGTTCTCATTTGTGGGCTAATAACTTATTTTTATTGTTAGTTTAAAAAAACATATCAAAAATATTTTATTCCCTCTTCATAAATAGAGGAGATACATATTTTCTTTCTATTTGGGAATTCAACATCACAAGCCTTATATCTTGTCATAAGAGTACCAACTACCAATTCTTTTCTCTACATCTCATCATAATGAGTTTACTTCCTTTCAAGGTATCATGGAGCCATCTTCACTCTTCAATCATGTGACAAGTTCCACGTCATTCTTCTTGCTCATCACTTCCATATTTGTCATTGTAGATGAAGGCATTGTATTAGGCCTTTTCAAAAATTCAAGTTGATCATAGCTTCCTCATGAAAGTGATATTCTTTGAACTTTGGGTTATCTTCTCACATTGCTACCTTTTAATCCGAAGATGGAAACATCTTGACTTCACAGTTGCTAGGTACCATATGTTGAGCTTCTCTCAACATTCTTCATACAGTTTCATCCATACAGTTGAACTTTCCTCAACTGTCATCATGTATTCCTGCAACATCCTTCCAGGTAGAAAAATAATATGTTAACCAGATAACCAACAATAATAAAAATAGAACTTACCCCATCATGATGAATTTCTCATTCCATCAAAATCCTCATGGTTTATCTCCATATGAATCTTCCTTCATGCATAAAAGTTCCTAAGGATCAAACTTGACTACCAAGTTACAAATTTTCTTTTGCATACTATATTAGATGTTAATCATTATTTACATATTTTAGAGAAAGTCTTAATATTTTATCCTTAAGTAAGTTAAATTCTTCCTTTTAAACATCATACAATCATATAAGCATATTACAAGATTCTAATCACATGACTATTATCCAAGTGTTACTTTCAATGTGAATTCCTATGCTTCTTATTCAATCATCTAGTTATATGTCTCATAATGAGTCTGTGTCCTAACCCATTGCATTCCTTCATCCCTTTACCAGCATTGTTTCAAAATTACATGGAATGTATACTAAATTTGTCATAATGCTTCTCCCAAGAACCTTTCATAATGGTCCATGATCATAATGATCCATCTAAGCAAGATCACTGCCTCTAACATAAAGTTAGATAATCCCTAGATGAACAATATGGAAAATGGTCTATATATCTATATTTAAAGACTCTATTACTTCTAGAAAACAACTTAACCAAGTAGACTCTATGAAACTATCACATGCTTCTCTCTATGATATTATGAAAAATCAAAACTTTTATAAACGATGTAGGCTAATTTTACCAAGAACCAACAACAATGCATTTTCTAATAGTAAATATCCTTGATTTCTTCTTTCTTCAACTTCTTCTCAGGTTCTTCTGTTTCCTCGGATACATGTTCTTCACTTCTTTCCTTTCTCTCGTTCTTCTGTTGGCTAGGACAATCCATCTTATAGTGTCCAAACTCATTTCACTTAAAGCATTGAATCTTGGACATGTCTTTATTCTTAGACTTTCCAAACTTTCCCTTCTTCAACTTCTTGACTTAGGCTAGAAATTCTTGAGACTTCTCATCCGATCCAATGTCATATTTTACCTTGATCCTTGATTCTTCTATAATTCATTGAGACCACAACTCATCAAAAGGAGTTGAATCTTTCTTGGAGTAGATGCTTGTTGCAAAGTTGCTCCATTCTAGTGGTAGTTCATTTTGTACACATACGGTCACTTTCGAATCAAATATTGTTACCTCAATTACTTACATATGGTCTCTTAGCTGAGAGGCTTTCATGAGAAAGAATGCCATATCCTCGTCCATTCATTTCTTTATTTTATACAACTTATTTTTCAATACATCTTTTGTCCTGATGTACTTATAGAGTACAAATTTCTTCACTAGCAACAAATGGAACAAGAGAATATTTAATGGATTCAACTATGATCATTTGAACCCTTACTTCCCCTTTCTTGTGCTTCACTAGTTCTTGTGTCTTGTATTTTATAGGTTCAATAATTTCCCTAGTAACATATTCCATTAATTCTTGTTATGTGAGTATCACGTCAACCGTTTTCTTCCATGTTAGATACTTTGATGGTCCAATGATGTTATTACTCTCCTTGCAGAGATAACGCATGTGACCCGTGATTCATACATGATGTAATACTTGCTAAATAATCAAGATACTCCTCTTCCTTGATGATGTCTTTAACCTTCTTGATTCTTTCAATATATTTGAAGAGACTTCCTTGAAAGATGCTTGAAATTTCCTTGAGAGTTTTCCTTTTCCTTCCCATTAACAAGTAATTTCTTCTAGTTTCCTTCCAGTTGCCTTCCTTGTTCACCTTAGATTTGAAACCATGTTGGAAAGTGTGAAGTGGAAGCTTATTAATTCTTATTTTCCTTAACTTTAATATTTTCTTATGAAATTTATTAATCTTCTTCATGTTCTTTAGTTAAATATTTTCATCAAACAAATATCAAGAATGGAAAAACAACAACAAAGGACACATAACTTATGCTCTTAGCTAGGGAAAAGCCAGAAAACTCTTCTCTTCTTATAGAATCTGCTTCAAGTGAGACACAAAGACCCAAACCCTAGACCTATTATTTCTCCAATTACCAAGTTATCCATTCTTGCAGTCCTTCCTTGATTATACACCAACTAGCTTCAAAATGCAACTTCGAATTACCAGCTTCAATACTACAGCTCGTCTTGCAACTTCAATCTTGAAATTTTACCCTTGCAACTTCTCCAAAAACCCTCATCCTTCTTCTTCCTTAGACCTTCCTAGAACAAGACAACTCCTCCTAAGGTCAATGAGGTTAAGGTAGGGTATTCTCCCTTCCAGCTACAATAATTTTCACTTCATCCTACTACAACTTAGACCTACAATTCTGACCTCCTTCTGCAACACCAAAAACCTTAAAACATCACACGTGTGAGAGAGATAGAGCCCATAAATAGAGATTTTTTGTCCTTCTTTCTTCTCCTAGACCCTCACTCTTGATTTCTTGCTTCCTAGCTATAGATCAAATTCTTTCTTGAGAGATCGAACTTCTTGAGTGAGTGAGTGATAAATGAGGTCGAACTACTTCTTTATATAGCCTTTCAAGGGGGTCGAATTCCCTCCTTTAGGATGACTTGTAAATTCCAAGGTTGACTTTTACTTTTGGAGTTTCTAGGAATTTCTAGATTCAAAACAATCCTTTTTACAATTACATTTTTCCCGGAAGGGTCTTATAAACATGATGTTGACTCCTTTGACTCATGGAAATAAATACTAATACCTAACAAACCCTAGAAGCATGAAAAACATTGGTTTACTTAGAATACCATTAATAAAGAGCATTAAACCCATGCTTTAATAATAATCACTTTTTCTTTTATTCTTTTTTTTGTTACATAAGATACATATTGAAATGAGTGCAACAATTATGAAGACCAAAACTAGTTACATTTTCAACATCATGATATTTTGGAATGAGGTCCAAGAAGGTGGTATTAAAAGGAGCTAACATTCTTCCATGGATCCTGGAAAATTCAACCACTCCCAACATGTCGTTCCCAATCAGATCAAAACAAGCCTAGTAAAATTTGATTGGGAGGCCATCAAACCCTAGGATTTTGTATTTTTGAAAAATTTGTATCACCAATTCTAGTTCTGCCTTCGAGACTTAATTCATCAAATTGGCATTGGCATCTTCATCAACAAACATTGGAAAGAAGCTAGCCACTTGTAGAATTTTGTCAATATTTTCTCAATCCTCCTTTTTGAATATAAATTTGTAGGAGCATCCTTCCTCAGAACTGTCCTTAAAATTGGAGGCCTTTGATCCATCCACTCTAGTGACCTCCCATATAGTATTGATTTCTTTCCTATGATTGAAAATTCTATGAAAAAATAAATGTTTTCATCCCCTCATGAAGCCATAGAGCTCTACTTTATAACCTCCATTCCATTTCCTTATCAATCAGGATGTTCTTTCTTATCCTTAGAGGAGGAGTGATCAAATTTGGGAAGGAGAGGTCATGGAGCTTGCTTTTTATCTCAATGAGAAGTCTTTCATCATGTGATTTTTTGTCCTTGGCCTATAGAGAGATAATATTTTTTACTTTCTTGATATTTTCCTCGAATTGTAAAATATGGGAGGATCTAAGGTTGGGATTGAAATAAATCCATGCCTCCTTGATTTTTTCAATGAGAGTGGGGTGTTATAGCCATATAGGATTTGATTTTAAGGGGACCATGGGCTTGGAGGGCCCAAATTATAGGTTAAGTAAAATTGGCTTATGATCAGAGTCATCACATGATGCTATCCATTGGAAAATTTGTAAATTTTGATCCAAAAAAACTTTTGAGATAAGGAAACGATCCGAACTCTTGGTTATATACTTGTTTTCATTTCTTTGTTTTTGTAAGGAATCTAGAATTCATTATATTATCAAAATTTACATAAAATCCTTACATGGATAAACATGAGTAGACCATATCTGAGATAAGTTTATTCTTATTGCAAAAAAATTCTTATCCTAAAGCAAAATTGAGGGAGACCATATGCCCTTAAGTGGGAAACTAGATGGTCTCCCTAAGAGCCTTGAGACCAATTTAGGAAAGCATGGAACCACAATAAAAGTAAATGTAGTAGAAATTGAGTGGACATGGACAACAAAAAACCATAAGGAAAATAGTGAAGTAGTAGAGGATGTGAAGGCCTTTCCTATAAATAGTTAATGAGCTTAGCTATGTTAAACCTGGTCATGATGAGCCTGGTCACACTATGCTTAGTCACGTTATTCTTGGTTACATTGAGCAAGATAATGGGAGGGATCATCATATACTTCTATTAACCAAGGAGGTCGTTCCCACTCAACAAAAACTCCCCCTGTACTAGTGTTGGCCTCATGTCGAGATTTTTTTTCCCTTTGTAGTGTCTGCAATTATTTTCTGGTTGGTAGAAAGGGTTGGGACTACTTGGTAGCATTTACTTAATTTTTTGAGACCCTAGGTGTTCATGGCTTGGAGGAATTATGCCCTAATGGATCAAGTTTGTAGCATCTGAGTAGTTTGGCGAGTTGGAGAAAGCTGAAGGAGGGGTTGGAGGAGAGAATTGAATCCCTTGAGATCTTGATAGAACTCTCAAAGTTGAATGAATTTGGAATATATGTACATCTATGCCTGCAATTATTCTTTCCACAACCTGCAGGACTTCCACCTGGTCCCTAAGATGGTGACCGAGCAAGTTCCTAATTGCCCAATGACCATTTTCGGTGTTCTTAAGATCTTTCGCTTCCATGGCAGCGACCAAGTGTCTAATATGTAGAGGTAAGTATTCATAAATTTTATCCTCTCCTTGACCATGCCAAGGGGGAGGTTGGAAACCTCGTCCTCGCCCTCCTCTCCCTGCATGTCCTCATTTGCGAACCTTGACAATAAAGTCGGAAAATTCTCTACCCTTGGAGTTAAGCTCCCTATCCTCATTTCTTTGGGAAAAAAATGGAGACCAAACACCTGTAGAGAAGTTTGAATGCAGTAATGAATGTCCCTATGTAGAATAATGTATGAGTTCATGTCCTAAGAAAGGTATGAATACCTCGCCCTCATCAATCATTTTCTTTCCACTATGAATTGAATGTGATCAATCGAGTGGGAAAAGGAGGATCATCACCCAACCCAAAGCATTAATGCCTTAGATTGTGTTGACATGAGAATCCTGCTGGTCATTGAGATGCATGAGGGCACCCGAATCCATGGTTCATTTCCAGTTCTATTATTGGACTAGGTAGGAAGGATATTTGATGGAAGAATATCAACCAAGCTCGTAGAATTTATACATACAAAAAATAAATTCACCAAAGGGTTAAGAAAATTTGAGGGTAACAAATTTCTGAATGACTAATTGAGAATTTGAGTCTTGCCAAGGTAGATGAGCTCTGATCTAAAGTAAGCCAATTTGAGAATATTTTTCCAAAAGGGTTTCCTTTCCTAGTAAGGACCACATTAATTTATGTCAGTGAAGGAAAGGTCAGAGTATTTGTAAATGAATGTTTTTATTAAACAATAATACAAGGCCTAAGCTCGTGAATAGTGAAAATTCATGGCCTTGCACCCCATCCAAATTCTCTAAACCCCCACCATGTTCAGGCGCCAAGGCCACTAAAGATAGGCTCTCATAATATATGGATGGGAGGCCACCTAAGCCTAGGGAGGGAGGGAGACATTCAAGAAAAGAGATAGATTAGCTAATGGATAAGGGGACTTCGAGGAGCTAATGGTCAGGGAGGAGGGAAAGGGGGAATTGCTGAAGGCTTGAAAGGGGAAAAGAAACAGAGGAGAAATCAAAGGGGAGAGAAACAACAAATACACAAGGGATATAATAATTGAATGCAAGGGATGGGGAGGTACAAGACATTAATATACCTGATGTGAAAGCTATTATATCCAAGATAGAAGTGCCCTTAATCTTCTAGTTTTTTGCTAAAGGTTCTTCTAAAGCGATTTGTTGCTCATCCTTCTAATTCATTTCTTAATCAACTGACTTGTGAGAGGGAGTTGGGTCCTATTTTCCTTAACTAAGATTAATTCCATCAGATTTTTGAGACAGGGTGCTTCCCAAACTAGAGCTTGACTGCGTCTTAACCTAATTTTTTTTTAACTTTTCAATAGGAAATTCCTCCCCCAAGTGTCCATAACAGTGACATTTAACATAGTGGAAGGGGATTCCTTCGTAGTCCAATGCTTATTTTTGAATTGTTTTCCCAACATCAATGGAGATAGAATTAGGGAGACCAAAAACCAATTTAACCCCCACCAGAGTGTCTACCTCATAGTAGAACGCCAAAATATTCCTAATCACCTTAAAAACTCCATATGACCAAAATTGCAAGGAAAAGGCCGAGAGATGAACCTAGATGGAAACCACTGAAAGCCTCTCTGAGCGAGCATCAAATTCGACCCACCATCTGCCTGTGAGCCCTAATGCCATCAACGCTAAAGGATCTTCTCACCTTAATCCTTCGTATCCAAAATCCACCCCCCCTCCAACCCTTGCACAAAATTAAATAGTGCGATGAATAACCAAAGATAGGGGGAAAATTCTTCAATGCCCAATTTCTCATAACAACTATCACCATTAACTTTCTTGCGAAATGGTTAACCATAGTGGTCTCCTCCATTCTTGATAGTTCGTTCAACTTAACTCCTTCACCCAACACTAAATTAGGCTCCTCCTCTTTTTGTTTTACGCATTCCTTATTATTCTTAGTTGGCTCCTTCCCTACCATCTGGTGGGACGAACCCTCCCTGGAATGAGACATGCCCCCACAATGGATTTCTGACATCAGTTCTTTGCATAATAAATTGGTAGGTGAAGGGGGGAGGTTGTAGTCAATGGCTAGCGTAAAATATGGGATGGTAGCTGGGTTTCAACGGAAAATAAATAACGTTGGGAGAGATAGTTGGTGACTCAACGGAGGTTTCCCAAGTTACAATGGGTTCAAAATGCGGTAAGCTTAGGGCTTCTCAATGGATAAGGGGGGACTTAAAGCGAAGCGGGGGGCGGGGGTGGGTTGAGGATGGCTGAGGCACGTGATCTGTGGGTGTGGAGAGAAAATAGGAATTTGTACCAGGAGAATGTGTTACATATGACAAAATCAATTGCTATTGAGGAGCTGGAAGTTGTATTTTTACTTCCTCTGTTTGGGCCCATATTTGGAAACCCTCATATGGATCCTCCAAGAAGTTGATTTTTTTTACCTCCATATATATAAAACAACATCCAAAAATAATGAAACCAGGACTATGGCTAAGGAGCCAGCCAAGGCAGGCCCCAAATCTGGGCTAAGAAGTCCTTGATCACATGGATCTGTGAATTTCATAACATCTCTAGAGTTGCAGAGCTCTTACCATACACAATAAACGATTATATATATATCTATATTATTATTATATATATATATATTATTATATATATAATATATATATATATATATATTATATATATATATATAGATATATTTAATTTAATTATAATAGTTGAGCAATACCTCCTTGAAGTGTTGAGATTCCTCCAACCTACTTATTCCCCCTATTTTCTCCACGAGAGATTTTATTAAGTTAAAACTCTTATGATTATCCAATTTTATGCTTCTAGTTGAGTATTTAGATTTTTTATTTTACGAGAAATGCTATTATGTTTCCTTGAAATGTGGGACCATACACATTGGTTATATATTATTTGCATTTTTTATCTTGGTGTTTGGATTTTTTTGAGATCGATCTAGATGTAGGAATAAAATCTAAAAGAGAAATATCACTCGTATTCCATAAGATTTCCAAGTCTCCTGAGGGCCCTTTAGTGTCAATGGAAACATGTTGGTAGCCTCTCTATATTCCCTAGGCTATGTTGGGGATATGGTTCTCTCTGCATTTCGTTTCTTGCATCATAACTACTACAAGATTTTTTATTTCTATCTTTTCCTTAAGGAGTTTGTGTTTAAGCTTTTTGTTCAGGCCCCTCATATTCCATGAGATAATTTTCATGATTGAGTACAAGATGTGAGATGGTAATAGTCTATCATTAGGCTTACCTGATCTGAATTTGAAACTACTTGTAAATGGTTTGCAAGGTATTTAATTCAGTAATAAACATGTTTAAAAGATGCCCATGTCTTGCAATAAAGAAACAAATGAAATTTTCAGCTCTTCATGATCCATTTAAGCATAGCAGAATTATTTCCTTATATTGTTTAACATGTTAAAACGAATTTGTTCTGCAAAATAAATCAACCACAGATGCAAAAGAAGTTTATGAAGCAGTTCACCCCTCCTGGGCTACGTCTGTTGGGTCCAAGGCTCCCAAATGGGCCTGTCCTCGTTTTAGTTAAGTGCTCAAAATGCATATACAGCTGAATAGAAGTCTCTACAAGTGGAATAGACTATAAAAACTGATTTAGAACACTTGAATCCTTCAAGATTGACTGCTAGTTCACCTCCAATGGATACCTGCAACCCTATACAGTTCTCACGATACTGGGCCCTAGTGGCTCCTATAACTTTGATGGCTCCAAAACCTCTACAACTGACCTCAGAATGTTGTAAGACCTATGCCAATGGCTTCAGAAGGTCGAAAATACCCAAAATCAAAAAACAATTCGTCCAAAACCAACTTTCCTAGCCAAAGTTATGGCTATTTACTCCCAACTGCCAGTTTCCCTAAAAAAACTCCAGCTAACTTTAGTTACGGCCAATTAGCTCCGCCAATTATAGCGGGACCGCCCAAATTTGGCACTCCACCAAAAATACACCAGTCTAACTGCTTGTAATTAATGGGCATGTGACCAAAAAATTCGGGCAGTTTGTTTGCATGGGATTACGTGACGGCGGTTTGAGCGGAGCCCATGGTTCCGGGCAGTGGTCATATGGTATGGGGGCTGGCCCCCTTCGTTTCTCGCCCAATGCAAATTTAAAATCTTTAAACCCTTTTCTCTGCCCATATAGCACGAAGCGCCTCAAGGACCTAATGGTAAGCTGTGGAAGTTATAGAACACAGGTCGTGTGTTCAAACCACAATCCGACCAATTTTTGAAAAGAAATGCACATACCCTTGCTGTCGTCACCTTGGGCCATGTGGCGGCTTCTGAGCTTGCCATGTGGCAGCTGCTGATTGGTCTGCCCAAAAGGAATATTCCAAGGAATATTCTTTTCTTTTATTTTTTTTGAAAATTCAAAAATTAAGGGTTATTGGGCGATTTTGTTTTTGTCATAACTTTCTCATATGGCGACTGTTTTTCGAACTATTTGTGGCACTAGAATCAGAAGGATGGGCTCTATCCGGTCGTTCAGGTTCGATCCAATTCTGAGAACTTTCATTTTTGAGCATTTTACGACACTTGGGACATGAGCCCCTGATCACGCCTCCCCATTGGGAAGCTTTTGGACCCCAAAAGCCTTCAACTACCTATTAAAGAGGTGAGGGTACAGTGCCCTCACTCTTTCCACCTCCATCCACTTTGCCTTGTTCGGTTTGCTGCCTTTGAAACCAACCCGAACATAATCTACATTGCCCCTCCTTGAAGTGCATGTCCTTCTGTCAAGGATTGTATCTTCATTTAGCTCATCTAAGAATTCTGGTGAGAAATATTCTATAGATGGTTGCTGAACAACGCTTTCATGATCAACGATCAAAGGAGGTTCATACAAACGTAAGTTCTCCACATTAACAACAGAATACATTTGCATGTAGGAAGGCAAATCTAATTGAAAAGCATTATTTCCAACCTTCTTGAGGATTTTGAATTGACCATAACGAATAGGCTTCAGCTTTTTACCTTCTCCTTACATCCTTTCCTTACCAATGTACAGCCATACCTCATCCC
>APFE031208447.1:2238-12408 GCA_000404065.3 Pinus taeda
AAATGTATTTTGTGTGTATGATATTATAATTTTATATTGTATATTAAACTATATTTGTTTGAAGTGTGTTATTTTTTTGAAATGTTTAAATTTTTAATTAATTATGAATACATGTGTGAAGTTGGTGTATTTTAACATAATTTTAAAAAGTTGAAATTTGATGTTTTGGGGTAGTGACTAGTTAAAAAAAAAAATGTATTTGATTTTATGACATTTAATTCTATAATTTTAAATTACATATAGAGCTATCCTTTCCCTAATACTTCCACATTTTTAATGAATTGGTTAGATATAATAAACTAACAGTGTGTGTTTTGCAATCGTTTAAGGTGATGCAAGTACTTGAAAATTTTATTTTTGAGAGAGCTAGACATTCAAAAAAAAAAATGTATTGTGTTAGTATTTTATAATTTTATATTGAACTATATTTGTTTATAAAAAAATGTGTGATATTTTCTTGAAATTTTTAATTAATTCTTTCGTGAGTTCTATATGGGATATTATATGTATTTTGAATTCATTTGAATAGATGTGTAAAATTTGTGTATTTTAAAATGATTTAAATACATCGAAATTTGATGTTATGGAGGAGTAACTTGTTAAAAAATATTGATTCAATTGTATGACATTTAATTCTATAATTTCAAATTGCATATTCAGCCATCCTTTCCCTAATAGTCTAAGATTTTTCATGAAGTGTTTAGATATAATAAATTACCATTGTTTGTTTTACAATAATTGAATTAATTTCAACTTAAAATTTGTGTATTTTAAAATAATTTAAATACATTGAAATTTGTTGTTTTGGGGTAGTGGCCTTAAAAAAAGAGAGGTTTAGATATAAAAAATTAGTAGTGTGTGTCTTGCAATAGTTTAAAATAATGTAAGTTATTGAAAATTCTATTTTTGAGAGACTTGAACATTTAAAAAAAATGTTTTGTATTTGTATGATATTATGATTTTAAATTGTATATTAAACTATATTTGTTTATAATAATAAAAAAATGTGTTTGGTGTAAACCAGCCCACTTGGCACAAACTTTGCACTTTATACGTGGATGGAAAGGTATACGTGGCCAACAAAAATCTTATGTCCGTGGGATTGTTGTGAAGTTGGTAGCTTGAGAGTTAATGCACGGAGTAAATACCCTGTACTCCACCTCGAATTGCTCTCGTTCACCCTTCGCGCCTTAACCCTAGTTCTTTATGGCACTTTCTCGATTGTTCTTTGTTGTTTTCACTCTGAGGTATTCTGCTCCAGTCGAGGGTTTCTTGGTTTCTTTGGTAGAATGTTGTATGCTTTATGTTGTTGGTATGCTCGGCTCCTCGTGCTATCAAAAACTCGACTCCTCTGTTCAACCTGCTTGCAAGTTTAATGGCAATGGCTTTTGGTTGTGAAGGCTACTTGGCCTCGTTCTGTGGCTTGACTTCGGTGAGTAATGTTATTCTTCCCTTCCTTGTATGCGCGGATTCCTGAAAGTATTGTTAAGCTCTCGTTGTGGTTATTATATCTTTGTCGTCTCTGTATATGTCGTGGTTCTTTATCGGGTTTTGGTAGTCGTCGATAGAAATCACTGTGGTTTTGCTGTGTTTTTTCCGGTACCTTGCTGTCTCTGGTTCGAATCTAGTTGGGTATTATTTGCTTGTTGTTGGTTGGGTTTCTCACAGTGCGGCACTGTATTTGCCTGCGAGCACAGGACTTTTCGGGCGCACGTCCTCCGTTTGGAACAGGTAAATGCTCTTGTCCCTGTTTCAATATGGCTCACCTTCTCGTTCTGGAACTAACCCACTTTGTTCCTTTGGTCGACACTTACTCCAGCTCTTCAGGATGTCATTCAGTTGCGTTTGGCTGTGCTCTCTAGGTAATTTCACTGTGTTTTTACTTCTCTACAGGCATCCGCATTTTCCTTGGATTTCCCATCATTGCGTCCGTTGTAATGTATTTGAGTTGATGTTTTGCAGGTTGCTGTCGGTGACCTGGGCGGCGTATCCTCCGCCGTTTAGCTTGTACAGTCGTTTCTTTGCATGGGTAGGCCTGAAACCCAAACGTCTGGTTGTAGTTTGATTAATGTTAGGTCATGTGTTCTTTGTTCAAGTCCTTCGGTCGCTGTAATGAATTTGACTCGGTTGTATTTATTCCCTTTGCCTTGTGTAAAGTATTATAAGAGGTAGGAACCGTTGTTGGTTAATTTTGTCAAACCCCAGTTCAGGGTTTCTCGTTTGTAATGCTTTTCCGACTAATGTCGTACTCTGCTCTGTGTAAGGTCATGGATTTTTGTTTTTCACAGTATTGTTTTGGCCTTACCAAAGATTCACTGTAACTGCGGTCCTTCGATTTTCTAAATGAAAGTTATGAATGGAAAAGAGAATGTACAGTTTTGTTACCTCTTTGCATTTGTATTCTGGATTGCTGGTTGTTCTTTGTCTTCGAACGCTGGAAAGTTGTTGATGTTCATACGCAAATCCCTCGCCTTCGTTTCCTGAATGTTATATATTGGGACTCTTATTCAACTGTGTGCGAAATGAATATATGGTTGTCGGTCATTGTGACTGTGGATTACTGTGACTTCGTCTGCTTGCTTAATTTTTGACTGCGATTTGAACATTTGCAATAGTAAATTGATAAATATTATTTGTATGGTAGTTTATTAGATCGTAAGGAAAGAAAATTCACTTAGGCAAATATTTGTAAAAATGGTATAGATGGACAAATAGCTTTCTGTTTGAATGCTCTCACTGTTTCTATTTCTTTTTTTTCTCAATCAACCCAACTCCACTCAACTGAACCCCTCTCTGTTACATTTGATTTGTTTTTATACCTCTCTGTTTTCAGTTGATGTTTACAGTTAATCCAACTGATACAGAATATGGTTGCAGAAATACTAATCATTTGGCATTCCAAGACTTGTAGGAACAGTTGGCTCTTATTTCCCTAATTTAATGGACCATTCCTTAACTAATAACTGAGCTACAGTAATTCTAACTGAAATAAAAAGAGATGTCTAAATTCACTAACTTTGTAAAACAAACTAAAAGAAAAATTATTTCCGTAAGAATTAAACAGTCCAATCGATCACTAGCCTTTGAACCTGGTTGGAATTCTTTTTTCCCAATTACGGTGAGCTGGATGCTCCTGCATCAGTGTGAATTTTTCTTGAAATGTTTAAATTTTTAATTTATGGTATAGTGATTTTTGTATGCTATATTATATGTATTTTGAATTAATTTGAATAGAAGTGTGTACGATTTGTGTATTTTAAAGTAGTACAAATACATTGAAATTTGATGTCTTGGGGAGTGGCTAGCAAAAAGATAAAATGCATTTTTTATTGTATAGCACTTAATTCTATAATTTTAACTTGCATATTCATTATGCTTACCCCAATAGTTTCCTATTTTTTCATGAAATGTTTAGATATAATAAACTAACACTTTGTGTTTTACAATAGTTTAAATTAATGCAAGTACACGGAAATTTGATGTTCCAAAATAATGAACATTTAAAAAATTGCATTTTGTTTGTATGATATTATAAGTTTATATTGTATATTTAACTGTATTTTTTTTTTTATTAAAAAAAGATGTGTGAATTTCTATTGAATGTTTTAATTTTAGTTAATTAAGTGTAGTTTTCATCATATTATATGTTTTTGAATTAAGTTGAATACATGCGTGTACAATTGAGTATTTTAAAATTATTTAATTCATTGAATTTGATGGTAAGGGAGTTAATTTGGTAAAAAAAAAAAAGTATTTGGTATGAGACATTAATCTATTTCCCATTTCAATGAAATGTTTAGATATAATAAATATATAATTTGATTCTTTTAATTAAAATTATTTGTTTATACATATTAATGACCATTTTTTTATACCCTCATGGAGGTGGATATTAGGAGTACCCATAAGGTTGGGAGGCTAGCTCAACACCTGATTGCTTCATATTTCAATTTGAGAGGGTTGGTGGGGTAGCCAACCCACCCTATTCACCAAACATGTGCGGATTTATTATTAAGTTGAAGAATATGGAAAGTCTTCACTCTAGTATGTGTAAATGGATTTTATGATGTGTTACATGCTTCCCTCCTAGTAGATGGGTTTATTTTCGGGGTTTTTTATTTATTTTTTGTTGAAGCAAGAGTATTACCTTCTATATCATTAAATCAACGAAAATTTACATAATGTACAAATGTCCACGCCACACCATGGACAGAGGCAAAATAATGCTACCCGACTCCGGCAAGCCCCTCAACCTAACAAGGATTATCGGCGAACCCTTGAAAGAACAAACAAAGCTAAGCTAAGTGGACAGAAGAACCGAAGAAGACCGCAGATTTTTCCATGCACCTCCTCTTGTGACTTGCAATATAAAACCAACCCATCCAATCACCACGTGCAATCCACCCACTGAGGAAGAAATCACCTGACGAAGACGAATGGTGTTTAATGGTCCAACCCCACCAAACTGCACGGTCGATCCTAACCGTTGATCTGCCCCGCGAAATCCAGTGGTTGGGAGACATATCGCATGGAACAAGGTTTCCGAACAATAGTGCGGGGGGAAGGTCGTATTCTTTTCCACCCCCCAGCCATGTGTAGGAAGTTGAATGGAATCGCTTCCAAATCGCAGAAACCATTTCCTGCTTAAGGATCATGCGATCACTCGAAAACCACCATAGAAGTGGTTTTCCTTCCCGAAAAAGAAAATTATGTAACTTGCGATTGTTAGAAAAGACGTACTTCGCGTCCCTCGCATTCTTTCTTCTGTGCCTGTCCTGAAACCCTCGAATGTTGTGATCCTTACTACGGTGCGCCCAACGTGAACACTGAGAAATCTCGTTAACAAACACCGAGGTTTTCTGAGGCCGCCCGCCAAAGAACCGTCTTAGGAACAAAGGTGAATCATTTTGAGATTTAGTCATTTCATGCCTCGGTTCTGTTACAAAATACATCCATATCCTCTTTCTCTTGCTTGAGACAAAGATCCTTTAATCTGCACTGAGGCAACTCTTGCCACTCCCTCAAAACCGCGCCTTCTATACAACACACTCCTTGTTTGGCCAGGATATCCGCCAGCTTATTGGCTTTTCTTCTAACATGGTTGAAACTTACTCTGTAAAGACCAAGGAGGTGACTTTGAATTCCTTGGAAAACACGGATTAGCCTCCATTGTTTTGAAACTCTCTTTGGCACTACCCCAAAGCTAATTCTTTTCATAGAGTTAATGGTTAACTCAAAGTCCACTTTTATAATTACATTTAAGTGGTTGTCCTGCTTCACAAACTCTAAGCATTGTTCCAAAGCCATTAATTCTACCATGTTGTTGGTAGCTCTTCCTAAATGGCAATAGAAGTAAAAGATAACGCCTCTTTCGTCATCCCTTAAAACCCCTCCAAAACCAGTGGTTCCTAGGTTGCCTTTTGAAGTACCATCAATGTTGAATTTCAAAAAACGTGTCGGAGAAGGACGCCAAAAGTCCTTCTCTGCATCATTTGTGATCACCTTCCTATCTAGGCCTTGACGGATGAGCCCCTCCATACCCAATTGTCTCGGAATTTGCAAATCGGCCTCTAAGGGAGGATTCTTAGGGTGATGATGAACTGTGGAGCCAACTGTCTCCTTGAGGTGTTTCCGTGTCAGCTCAAACAGTCGATGAGTGGGATTATTTTCATCCTTGAATATTCTCTTGTTTCTTTCTTTCCAGACATTCCATATAATGAAGCTTGGCGTTAGGGCCCAAGCCGAGCTGAGGAATTTATTGTACAAAAAGTTTCTTCTCCAATTATTTAGGGTACTGATGGTACTCCCTTTGTCCCTATCAGTGTGTTGAAAAATGGTACTGAACAAATCCCATAAGAAGGAGGTGAAATGCAACTATTGAGAATATGCTCCATTGTCTCCTCTTGAGCTTTACAGAGCTGGCATATAGAAGGCCCTAGAATACCCCTCTTCTTGATATTGTCCCAAGTTAAGATCTTCTTGTGATGAACCAACCACATGAAGAGTTTGGTCTTCATCGACCCTTGGTGCCTCCAAAGGTTCTGCCAGGTCTTATCCGGAACATGGGAATCGAGCGCTAAGAGAATACCTTTTTCTTCCTTTCGACTAAAGGTGCCCTTTTTATTGTTCCCCCATTTTAGTTGATCCTACCCACCTGCTACTAAGATCATCCTTTGTTCCAACATTCTCCTAAGTTCCTATGCTTTTGTATTCAAGGGCCTATCATCTCTGCAGTTAATGTTTCTCCAGATTCTCCACTTTTCTGTATTCTGAGTATGATCCGAGAAATCATTTACCTTATTTAAGCCTTGGGTATCTGTTTCATTTTTAAGGCTCAAAAAGTCCTCCTTTAACAATGTTGGTTCTTGTTGCCATCTATCCTCCGAGAAATGTGTTAGATCTCCCTCTCCGATTTCCGAGAAGCTGTTTTTTATACTAGGCTCCCATTCTCCTAGGCTTTATTCCAGATGTAGTACCCCTTTATGTTTCCAGACATTCTTATGAGGTCACTAGTTTGCCACGCGCTGGCATATTTTTCTTTCCAGATACTTACCCATTGAGCTTTTGGATCATGAACCCAACGCCACCATAGTTTGGCCCCTAAAACATTACTAAAAATCTCCTGGTCATCCAAGCCTAGGCCCCCATAGTGCTTAGTTCTACAGAGTCTTTCCCATGAAACAAAGGCCAATTTCTTCCTACTCTCCTTGCCCCAAAGAAAATCTCTTTGGATATTTTTGAATTGCTGCAGAACTCCCTTTGCAGCACGGAGAGCTCATAACATAAAAACATGGATAAATTGTAGTACAACCTTTGTAAGAACCAACCCGTCGGTCATATTTAAAGCTCTGATGGTCCATTTTCTAACTTTGCCCTGCATCCTATTGATTAATGGTTCACAAATGCTGTTGTGCATCTGTTTAACAGTTCGAGGAACTCCCAAATATTTAGAGGGGAGGGAGTCCCGTTGAAAACCTAGAATTTTGTAGATATTTCTCTCAATAGCAATATTGGATTAAAGAAAAAGATTTTTGATTTGGAGAAATTAACTTCCATTCCTGTGGCCCTGGCAAAATCATTGAGGATTTGTTTTTAGGCTGTAGCTTCTTTGACTGTGGGGATTCCCTGTAACATGGTGTCATCTACAAATCGTTCATAATTTAGAGCCTCACCATTCTCTGTTAGTTGAAGGCCTTTGATCTTACCCATTACTTTAGCGTGCTTGATAGACCGACCAAGTCCTTCGATCATAAGGATGAAAAGAAATGCAGAAAGTGGGTCTCCTTCCGTGAGGCCTCTATAAGGAATGAGAATCTTAGAGGGAGATCCATTCACCAATATTCAAAAGCTAGAGGAAGTCACTAGGGCCATAACCCATCTCACCCAGTTGTGATCAAACCCAAGGGAAATTAGAACTTTCTTGATGTAGGGCGAGTTCAACTTGTCATAAGCTTTGGCTATGTCGAGTTGCATAATGATACCAACCTACCTCTTGCTGGTTAACGAGTGAACCACCTTGTGAGCTTGAATAATGTTATTTAGAATTTGTCTACCTTCCACATAACCTTATTGTTCCCCTGAAACAAACGAAGGAAGTAGAGGTTTGAGCCTATTGGCCACTACCTTGGATATGATCTTATATACCACATTGCGTAAAGTTGTGGGTCTATACTTGTCGAGGGTTTGAGCGATGTCCTGTTTAGGGATTAGGGAGATGAAGGAGGTATTGAGCACTTTCAGAATAGTTTTGTTCAACCTGGAATCCTCCACTACATTCAAAATATCTTGTTTAACTATATTCGAGCAAGCTTTAAAATAATCCACATTAAAACCATTCGGGCTGGGCGCTTCGCCATTCTGCATTTTTTTGAGGACCTGACTGACCTCCTCTTCCGTTACTGGCCTGTTAAGATTGAAATTGTCCTCTCTAGACACGAGCGTAGGAATGTGATTAGTTACTTCCCTCATGAACTGCTCTCTATCTAAATTGTTTTCTTGAGTTATGCCATAGAAGTACTGAACCAAAACAGTTTTTATATCCTCATGGGAGATATGAAGCTTCCTGCCGTTGTCCTTGATTGAAGAGATTGTGTTATGAGCTCTATTAGCCATGGTGGATCTCTGAAAAAATCTATTGTTACGCTCTCCTTCTTTCAGCCATTGAACTCTTGACTTTTTCCTCTAAAAGATTTCCTCATGTTTGCACAAATTCTCCCATTCTTGATGATCTCTATCAACCTGTTCACTTTGACTTTATCAAAGCCTTCTGCAATTAGAGCTTGGTTGAGTTCCTGCATTTTGATTTCCACATATTTTTTTCCCACAAAGATGTTGCCAAAATCATTCTTGTTCCAATCCTTAAGCCTCATTTTGATGTGCTTTAATATTTTATGCAGAAGGAACATTCTTGTTCCTTGGATCTGCGAATCCTCTCACCACCATTTTTCAATGTTGCTCATGAGTTCTGGGTGGGAAAGCCAAATATTCTCAAATATAAAAGCCATGTTCCTAGGAGCACCTATGCCCTTGATTTCCAGTTGAACCGGCCAATGATCTGAGCTTCCAAAAGGAAGAACTCTCACTGTTATTTCCTTATCTATAAGCATAAGAGCTTATGAGGTGATGAATCTGTCTAATTTGGAGGTGACCTGAGACTCTCGTTATCTTTTATTATTCGAGGTAAAGAGGCCATTGTTAATTTCAGTATCAACAAGATTCATATTATCTATAAAGGTTTGAAATGCGACAAAGTCTTTAATTAGAGCTCTGGTTCCCCCTTTTTTTCCGAAAGAGATTTGATCATGTTGAAGTCCCCTCCCATGATCCAAGGAATTCCTGCATGTCTCTCCCTGAGATCCGCAAAGGAATATAGAAACTTGAGTTTATCATGTGTTCTTTGGGGGCCATAAACATTCGTGACCACGTAGGTATCCTTATCTCCAACATGCTGAATAACCACTGATAAATAATTCCTAGATGCCTCTGCATCTATTATGCCAATTTTTTGGGGGTTCCAAAGAGTGAGTATGCCCCCTGCTGTATTCTCTGCTTTGACTTCTAGAAACTCAAATATATTGAGCCTTTCGCTATGAATTTGTCTTAGATTTTGAAGGGAACATTTTGTTTCTTGGATGAATATTATGTCCGGCGCCGCGTGTTTCATTCTATTACTAAGCATTCTCTGTATTCTTTTACTACCTAAACCCCTAGAATTCCAAGATGTGAACTTCATAATTAAAGATTTGTAAAGGAGTAGCTGTTGGCATTATGTTTCAAGTGTTGTCCTTGATGGCAACTCACTCAGAGGTTGGTACAGGTGCTCAGAGGTTGGTACAGGTGATGGCAACTTAATCAAAGGACAGATCTCAGTACAGCAGGACAAGAAAGAGATATACGCAGGTTCATCAAGGAGAATCAGCGTATACACGTAGGTTGGATTCAGTAAAAGCGCGTACATGTGAAAAGTACCTTTGTGGTCCATGGCGGTTATTCCTTGGAAGTTGTGCTTATGGTTTTGGACCATGGCGTCTCGACGAACGTGTTGATCCCTAGTTTCGAAGTTGATGGTATTGGTTTGTTATGGTTTTGGACCATGGTATTGAGCAAGGCCTAAGGCTATATAAGGAGAAGATCATTAGGCCAAGTTGTAGTGGAAGTGTGAGGAAGTGATGGAGATCTGATAAAGTGTGAGATCCAGATGTTGGTTATGGGTTGGTGATGTCTTGCTTGATCTGAACCAAGGAGGCACTCATGTGAAGGATGATGAATGATGGATTGGAATCTCAAGGCTTGGAATGATTATCTTTATATGGGTTGAGTATGGATAGACTAGATCTATTGACGCATGTTTATGAATGTTATGATTTGGGTATGTTCTGATGTCTGAAGTAGCTGCAAAGTTATGAGGTTGAATTTACAAATTTGTACGCGGGTTGTCCTTGGTAAAAGGGCGTATACACGCAGGTTGGGTTCATCCAAGTAGCGTATAAATTATGAGATTTGGTGTTTCAGGTTGCTGTTGATTCTAGTGTTTGTTACAGAGTTGTGGGCTCTGGTTGCGTTCTGTGACAGGGTTTCAGTATTGGGTGATTCAGAGATTGATTGTATTGCAATGGTGATTGTTTTATGGATCCAGTATGAAAATGTATGAAACGTGGTCCCTGGATGATT
>APFE031208447.1:14494-55163 GCA_000404065.3 Pinus taeda
GAATGATGGATTGGGATCTCAAGGCTTGGAATGATTATCTTTATATGGTTTGAGTATGGATAGACTAGATCTATTGACGCATGTTTATGAATGTTATGATCTGAGTATGAAAAATGAAAAAGTTTTACTGACTTGATAATACTGATTCTCCCCCCTCTCAGTATTATTTCCAACAGTAGCTGGCTAGATCTTTCATCTTACCTGAGTCTATCATTAGCTTTCCACACTCCATCAAGAGCTCATTTTGCTTTTTCCCACCTCTTTTGTTTTCCGGGATTTCTAGTTTCTAACCTAGGTGTTGTTTTTATCGTTTTCACACCTTTATTATCATGCTTGTTACTATTGTTTCCTTTTTCATACCCCTTAGCCTGAGTTTCCCATAAAAACCACTGTTGTATTCTATTGATTTCTTCTTGAGGTGACGATTCTACCCCTCCCATGGTTCCCTAAAACAAGAACCCTTCTAGATCTAGGTGTTCCTTTTCAAGAATCTCTTGAAGCTCTTGGTCTTCCAGTTCCATTTCACTTTGGGTCATTTCCTCGTCCATCTCCAGTTCTACCTCGCTCATCATAGTCTCTTTCTGATTATCAATATCATGTAATTTTTTCTAATTATCTTCTTTCTCCTTTTCCTCAGGACTCCCTTCCATTGCTTGATCTTCTTTCATACTCACTTCATCCTCCCCAAGAACTTGGAACTTGTTCTGACTGACCTTTTGCTCTTCATTTAGATGTTGCTTTGGCCCTCTTTTGCCTCCTTTTCTTTTATTTACCACTTTGTGAAAGCTATCATTGTCCTTCATTGTATTCGTTTTGCCCTTGTTTTCTGCTTTATCGAGGGGGAAGCCTCTGAATAGGTGCCCATGTTCATGGCATCTACGACATTTGAACGAAATATGCTCATAGTCTACTGTTTGCACCCATTCTTTGTCAAAAACTTCCAATATTATCTCATCCGGAAGGGCTCCAAATAGATCCATTTCCACACATATCCTTGCAAAGGAAGTATATTTCCCCTTCTTGTGGCTTCAGAAGCTTTGACAAAACGACCTAATTTATTTCCTATAACAGTTAACGATTCTGTATGCCAGTAATCAAGAGGTAAAGAATAAAGCCTTACCGATACTAGTACTGATGTAAAAGTCTCTCGCTTCAGGACAAAATTCATCATCCATGGCCACATATAGAGGCCAGCTGCTGCATAGAAGTAGGGCCCTCTTTCAAACACGTTTTCTTTATCTGCAATATTTGTGAACACTATCGTGAAGAATCCCTTTCACCCAAGATGTAGGTAAATGCTTCCTTTACGTTTCTAGTGATATTTGACCCACGTCTGTAGAGCCTTTTCAATGGGCCATAAACCCATGAATTTAGAGATGATAGCAAAAGTCCTCATGTGATCTCTGTGTGCCTGTAGAGCAAGATCATTTAAGACTACTCTGGGTGTGATCTCAACTTTGGGCTTACATGGTCCCTTTTGTTTTTTGTCTTTAGAACCCTACATTTTTTCTTCTTCCTCCTTGTCTTTTGTATCGTTATTTTTCTTGGTTTTGGTTCCTTCTGTCTCCTCTTCCATGTTCCTTTTCCTTTCCTTTTTGGTACCGCAATCATTTTCTAGAGGTTTCTGCCTCTGTTGGCTACGACATCCTTGTAGGAGGGAGTGGAGCTCCCTCCTCTACATCCCTCCATGAAGATCAACCTCTGTAACTATCTGAAACCCTAATTGTGCTCCCGCTCTGTCCAAAATCACACTACGTGAAATATCAATCAGTGATTCAATTTCCGGGGTCTTTTAACATCGAGGGGTTTGTGCTCAAAAAATTGCATGTAGCCACTAGGAATTTCTTTTTGTCTTTTTTAGCTTGTGCTAAAGGTTTGGTTTTGTTTGTGTTTTGGACTAGTCTATGGATGAGTAGTTTGGGGATAAAGATGACCAATTAATGGGCAACCTTGAATCTGCCAATAAGACTTGTCATTGGACATTGTGGCTTCTTCTAGAGTTGGTGTTCGTTGTTGTAGTTTTGGGCTCCCTGTCTTCAAGTTTGGAGTTAGTGCATTTAAGGATCCCTTTTGTGGTCACTTTTCTATTGGTCTTGATTTTAGTGTTGTTCTTACAACACATGTGATGTACGTGAGGGGCAAGTGGCCACGCTTAGTAGGGTGCCTCCATTTAGATATCCCCCCAATATTTTTGATTAGATCACCCATCTCGTGACCCTTAATTTTAAAATTGGAAGTTTCTTATTAAAATCTAATCTTATCATTTCTCGTAAATTTTCTATCATATATTTAAATATAAAATTTGTAATTTATAATTGAATTTATTTATTATTTTAAACTAAAAGGATCGGGACTTGTATTAAAAAAATCCATTTTGCAAGGCCAAAACCTTTACATATTCCACTCTTCCTTTAGCTTTTGAGATTCACCACACATCAAGCCCTCAAGCTAGTTCTCCATCAAACAAATACTCCAATCCCTTTCTAGCTAAATATTTTCCAAAATACAAACATATTTGCATTCCATTTTCCCGTATATTTCTATTTCGATATAGAATGACTTCGTGTATTTCTATTTTGATATATAATGACTTCTTGTATTTCTTGGAGAAAAACTTTTTCCTTTCTTCCCAACTTGAATCTAACCCACATTTTATGCAAATTTCAGCTCGTCCTTCTTCATGCACACGGTATTTTTCATCAACTCTTTCTCATCCACTTTATGTGCCCCATAATTTTCATTTTCAACAAGACTCATTATGGTTTCCGAAGGTAATCCATTTTCTAGGAGGGTTTGTTGTTTTTCCATGAAAACTGCACTCACGGAATCCTCAATAGCAAGTGGAGGATCCAAATTCGCAAGCTAATTTGTTTTGTAGCTGTTTTGGTTTCTTGCACTGAATCTACTTCTTTCATGTCTTCTCGTTCTTTCTTTCTCTAATGCTCTTCTTCTTTAAATATCACATAGTGGTCACGTTGTGCACCTTCCCACCATTTGGCCCTTTAGGGTTTTGTTTGATCTTATTTATTCCGAGGAGGATTGGCGCAGTTTTTAATTACATGCCCTGTTTCATAGCATTCTCTACATCGAAATAAGATGTTATCATAATCAAGCGTTTGGACCCAAACATAGTTTGGAGCCATCAAATAATCCTCTCCGGGAAAGCCCTTGTTGAATTCCATCCCCACACAAATGCAAGCATAAGTAGCATTGCATTTTATTTTTCCTTTTGTTATTAATAGGAGAGCTACAAGACAACTACGAAAGAATTTTCCGACCACGTTCCCAATGGAGGAAAGCTATGTGTGACTCCAAAAATCAAAGGGAAGGTTCATTAGTCTTATGCAAACTGGGGTGGCAGAAATTTATGTCGTAACCGTATCGAAAGTGGGATGCTAGCGCTGCATGGAGAGGCTAGTGCTCCCCCAAAACCATCGCCCAGCTTTGCATGTAGCCTTCTTCTCGCCAGTCATTCAGGAAACCACACTAAAGAAACCTCATACCATAGGGTAAATATCCACCTCGTCCTTTGAAAGGGGCTTCCATGTCTTGGAGATCACGGACATAACCCATAAAACATGCAAACCAAACCATTCCTCGAAAAATACTTTTCAAAGTCTAAAGCTTCCTCATATAGAAGAATGTAAAGGGAAAAATTATCTTGCACCACTCGAGGACCACAACCAAATTTGAGCATAGAATTGTATGAAACTGAATTAGAGATAACTTTATTGCAAGCCATACCTACAAAATAAAATTATGTATTTTCCAAATCACGACGATTCACCATTGAACTATCTTCAGAAATCCATGCAAATAGAGCAAAGATTGGGTGGCTAGGGTTTTGGGTGAAACCTTAGCCACCGCAAGGGATTCGAGAGCTCTTTCCATTTCGAAAGACATGAATATTATTATAGCCAATATGTTCCCTTCCTTAATTAAATTCATTTTTTTAATATATGATAATGATGATTTTTTTTTGTTTTCGTGGCAAGATTCAAAAATAGTTATTTCTTTTGTTTGAAGAAAATATTACCAGCAGAGAATAAGGTACCCTAAAATAGCATGCCGAGGTGGAGCAGATAAATAGATCCCGGAGTGTGGATTTTTATTATTTATATATTATTTATATATATATATATATATAGATATATATATCAATAAAGATATAGCTACGTTTTTTTTACTTATGTTTGGGCAACTTCCTTCCACGAGGGTTGGAATTTAACGTGGCATTTTACCCGTATTTGACGTTCAAACGTTTTGCATAAGTGTTTTCCCCGGTGTGTTATAAAGTCCACAAAACATATTTTTGATTGTTTATCATTTTCCTAAAACATTATTAGTAGTCCATATAAATTTGTGCTCCACTCTGGTTGATGCCTCTCACAGTGTCACCTGTAAAAATTGTTTTACGTAATAGTTTGGGCTTACAAACAATGGATAAACTCAATGTTAGGAACTCTTGATGCAATGTAAGTCATGGCTCTATTGGTAACGTAATTTACTTCTTGAAAATCCAGCATGACGATCGTGCCGAAGGGTTTTTCACATCCATTTATTCATGGAGCATGGAGTAAGATTGCAAAGATAGGCGAACATTTATGTTGCCTCTCTGCTCGAGACCTATAGATGTCGAGATTCAAGAATAAGAAATTATATATCATAAGAAAAGGTGGCGAGTGAAATAACTGAGAGAACAGGGCATCCCATTGAGGAGGCTGAGAATGATATGGACAGGGATCGCTACATGCTAGTATGGACTATTAGGTGTTGGTTAAGCACCCTCCTCTTTTTTCCATAATATGTGTTTATTGAAATTGCAAAGTAAATTCACCTATGAAATATAATCCGTGAAAAGGAGTGAAGGAGGAGTAAGGTCACGGTGGAATTAGATAGTGATGTCTCTTAAAAGCATCAAAATCTATGTTTGATATGCATATTGACACATTGAAAATTCTACATATATAACTTTAACTCAGAAACTTACAGAGATTCATGTCAAACTCGGGTGGTATTTTTTGATGTGAGATTGTGAGACATCATGTCTCATGTATTCATATGACATATAATATTTTACGGGGCCTACTGAAAGTTGATGATCAAATATTTCTTTTATCTTAAGAAATTGATGGAGTTGCAACAAGGTTTGATCAATTGAAACCTTTTATTTATTTTAATTGTGTCACTTACACAGTGCTTTGAAAGATCAAAATGCTTCTTTTGTTTGTTTTCATAAAATATTAAAAAAAGGGTAGGATTTTAGAGGTAGTTGTAGAGGCTAGCAATAGAATTGTATATTTCTATGATGAAAGCAACAGGTTTCGATACGAGAGATGGTGTCCACGTCCTTTGCAAGAAAAAACCTAAATGAAACTTCTAAAATCTGATCCCTTAACAAATAAGACTATTTTTACTACATAATCCTCGGTTTTCAAATGGAATTGTGCTTTTATTAAAAGAAGATTACATGCTCATGTGTGAGACATGGAAGAGAGGATATAGTATATGTACTGTGTATATTACCTTAGCATTGATTCATCTTAAACCGTACATGATTAGATTAGACATCACAAAATATATATATTCTTCTTTGTTTTTCGTGATTAGATGATTACTTCTCTCGCTTCTCAATTGTGTGTGTGTGTATGTGTGTGTGTATGTGTGTGTGTGTCTGTGTGTATACAATTTAGATAGTGTGGGATCAAAAAAATAATTAGAAAAAATAATGCTTGGGTCCAAATGCATAAATCATTGGGAGCAGAAGCTTGGAAGCACGTAAATTTTCATACAAAATTTTATTGTAGGTCCTCAAAGCATAAATTGGTTATGTGGATGTTTAAAAATTGATTAAAATTCTCAATCCATATATTTTATGCCAAAGCGATTCACTAAAAGAGAACTCAAACCTTTCCCATGGAAAAGAAAAATCAATTTTCCACACATTTTAATTGAATTAATTGATTATATGTGTAGGACTATAATCATGTAAATAAGGATATTAAAATGACCATACTAATTCTATTTTGCATGATTCTATTATTGCAATTCTCATTCAACTGTAGAATGACTAAGAAAACTTCATTGAGTTAAAAATTATGTGTTGTAAACCTCCTTAAATATATGTTTTCATATTTCTTGCTAGAAGAGTTGAACTTCAACTCCTCTTACCTTATAAACAAGTATGCAACCATTAGCCCTAATAACTCCAAAGGCCCATAATGCCATGATTTTTATAATACGTGTAGATCCTAAGACCATTAACTAATGATCTTATAAAACACAATGTTGTTGAAGTAATGGTTTCTAATGGTAGACTTCATGGTTAATGGTAGCATATTTGTATATAAGGTGGCATATTTTAGTCTAGAATGAGCCACTATCGTTCTTTACCTAAGCCAACCCATAAAAAATCACTTTAGGTTGTGTAGTTGCTTTACTTCTCCTCTACTCTATGTTAAAATGGTCTTTAATTTAAAATCAATTAGTCATTCTTATGATTTTTTTAAGTTTAAAATGATAACAAGATTGACAAAGTAGGGCCCATTGCACCGTCTTTGCTATGAGAGACTCCCTGTAATTTTTTTCAGCAATACTTATAATCAAGTACTTTTAATCTTTAGAATTGTTTTTAATTTGATTATTAACTTCGTTACTAGAAAAAATGATATAAAAATAGGTTTTAAAATAGAAAATATGTTATAATTATTAACTATAATGAAGAAATAAGATTTAATAACTAATTTGTGTGTGATGGTCATTTTTTTTTCCTCGAAATTTTTAATATAATAAAAATATTTTAAGCAAAATATTACTGGTGAAGGGTTAATTTGCTATCAAAGTACCACTCTTGGAGTGCAAACTTTTAAACATAGCGTTGTTTGTCATTTAAAAAATTAAATTAAATTCAAACCCTTCCTTCCACTACTCGTCAAGTAGCCCAACTCAAATATTTACCATGAAACAAACCATAAATTTTGACTCGCAAAGAGGAATCCAAATTCAAACCCTCCCTTCCACTACTAGTGAAGGAGCCCAACCCAAATATTTACCATGAAACAAATGAGAACTCTCCCAAAACCAATGACAGTAGTGTTAGAGGTCTCTTGAAATGTGACACAACCAAATCCATTTGTCATGACGCAAAGGCATGTGGCAAAGGATGGCCACCAAGCCATCTCTCTTAATCGCATGGATCATCCATCCCATACTCATTTCTTTAGTCCATCAACACCTAGATTGAGATTAAAATTCTTTGAAATAAGAAAAAATGATATTTTAGTTATTCATGTGTTTTTGAATTCTTTATATTTATATATAAAACACACAAACATGATTTTGTATACATTTTTCATAATAATGTAATGTTATAATTTAAGATTAATTGAAATTTTTAACTTGTAACCTTTCGTAACATATTAAAATATAATATCTATAAATTGTATTTTTGAAATTCATTGTAATTTTAAACTTTTAGTTTTTATAATAAACACAAAATTCTAAATTTTGTTTTAATTTGAGCAACAATATATTATACACAAAAACGTATATTACCTTTCATATATACTATAATCATATAATATATTATAATATTACTTTATGGAAAAAGTGTTTTTTTTTTTTTAAAGAAACGGTTAGACTGATATATTCCTTCTTGGTTGAATTGCCTCAGTTCAAATTACAAAATGGGAGGAGAGACTCAGCTTTTGCCCCATCCAGAACCCATGTAGCTGTCTTCTTGAAGATTTTCCTCATTTTACATATTGTTCGTCTTGCAGAATTTTCAATCTGTCCTAATTTAAAAATACAAACAAACTGCTTCAGCAATACACAGAAATACATTCTTAATGATCTGCTAGGGGATGGGATCCCAACCTTCTTCTCCGTCTCTTATATATTTTCCGAGAGGGAGATGGATTGCTATATTGGCTTCAGCATCTGCTTCTTTGTTGTTTTCCCTCTTTATGTGAAGAAATTCCAACTTCTGGAAGGAGGATGTGAGGGTGTTTATTCTTCTCAGCAGTGTGGAGAGTCTTATATCAGATGAAGAGGATTTGTTCACCATGGCATTTATAATGGTCTGAGAATCTCCAAACACTACTGCCTCTCTCATTCCCAATTTCTTAATCACCTTGAGTCCCTGTAGGAGAGCTAGAGCTTCAGCTTGAATACTGGTGTTGACTCCTACTCCCCAAGCATATCTAGCTTCCGTTATACCTTCTGCACTTTTAATGACCCCTCCAGCTCCAGAACTGCCAGGATTTCCTTTAGCTGCACCGTCAAAGAAGAGAACTCTCCTCGCCTTTTTGTTGCAGAACTCGGCAAACTCTGTATAATTTAAGCGAATTTGCCAGGACTTTAAGAGAGGAGGGGGGTTCTTTACAATATCTGAAAAGTGAAGATCCAGGTAGGCACCCCAGGCTATATCTTGTTCAGTGAGAGCCTTTATGTTTAAGTGATCTCCCATATATTCTTTAAGATGGCTTTTAATTTTCACCCAGATTAGCTTAGCAACACTCTTCTTACTCTTAAAGATCCTTTGGTTTCTTTCTAACCAGATATGCCAGCAAATTAGCTTGGACAGGGCAAGCCAAGCATCTCTGATTTGTGAATCCTGGACGGCTCCACCTGGGTATAATCATTTCCAATTAGAAAAGAGCTCTGAGCAGTGATTGAATGGGTCAAATTTCATGTTCCATGTTTCTAATGCCTCCTTCCACAATTCTGAAGCGAAGTTACAGGTTAACATCATGTGGCATGCATTTTCCTCATGGTTCTCACACAGAGGACAGCGGGATGGCCCTAAGAACCCTATTTTTTTAAGTCTATCTTCAGTCAGAATTCTATGGTGACATAGAAGCTAGCATAACGTATCCACTTTGGGCAACATAACATAAGTCCATACCCCCTGCCATGGCCTCGGATCACGCGGAGCGCTGGGGATTCGGATAAGCTGGGCATATCCCTTCGACACTGTGTAATTGCCTGGGATCGATCCCCACCCTCTTGTGTCAGCAATCCTTCTGTTTAACGGAGCTTTGCCTTTCAAATGAGATAGAAGAACGATATAATCCTGAGCAAGATTCGCAGACATCTCTAACTGTTTCCACTGCCGCCAATCATCATTGTCTCAAAGGGACAGGTCCCACAGTGTTTTAATATTTTCTGTGGTCATCCATTCTCTCAGAGCTGTTAAGGAATGGTCTTCTGCCAATGGATCACTTCCCATAATGTGATCGTCCCAAATGTGAATTCGTTGTCCGTTCCCTGGGATCCAGTGGGCGTGTTGTCTGATCAGAGTTGTAGAATTTTGACATTGCTTGTGGATCAACGTATCTTTTCTTCCTTTTGGATTGCTCAGGCAACACATTCTCTGTGCTCCGAAATATTTTTTCCGCAAGGCCCCTTGTGCCCAACCCGGATTTGGAGCGATGATTCTCCAAGCCAATTTGGCACCCATCGTTGTGTTTTGGATACTGATATTTTTAAAGTTTAGGCCGCCTTCTAATCTGGGCAAGAGATCGTTTTCCAGTTTAGTAATGGGATCTTTCTCTCATTGCCTTTGCCCCCTTTCCAGAATTTTTTTTTCATGTACTCCTCCATCTTCCTCATTATACCCATGGGCGCCATCATAACAGTTGCCTGAAAGATAGGCAGACTATTCAATACAGACTTTATCAGAATTGCCTTGCCTACTAGGTTGAGCCAGTTATATTCCCAGGATTGAATTTTGAGCTTGAATTTATCCAGCAGTGGCATCCATTCTCTACTGAGGATTTTTTTTTGGAAGACAGGAAGCCCAAGGTATTTGAAAGAAGTCCAAGTAGAGGAGGCTGTGAAGCCAAGACAGTTAGAAATTGCTTGGGTCAATCTGGCAAAGGTGTTCCAATAGTAAACTTGACATTTGCCTTTGTTAAGATTGCTTCCTGAGTCTGCACAGAAGTCATCCACTACCTTTTTAAATCGATTTTCCAAGACCACTGAGGCAGCTCCCAACAGCAGAGTGTCATCTGCAAACAGCGCATGGTTGATACTTTTCACTCCTCTTGCAATGTTTATTCCCATTATTTCTTGCTCTGTTTGTTTTCTAATCAAAAGGAATCTTAATGCTGATGCTTGGAGGACAAAGAGCAAGGGAGAGAGGGGACACCCTTTCCTCAACCCTCTTAAGGCTTTGAAGAAGTCCGTGGCTCCCCCGTTCACTAGTGGGGCAATCCATGGCTCACTAATGCAAGCCTTAATCCAATTGATGAACTTATGCCCGAATCCGAATTTATGAAGGATCTCCAGCAAAAATCTGTCTCTAACCCTATCAAAGGCACTTTCAAGGTCAAGTTTGATAACCATTCCTTGCTCCTTTCAGGCTAAACTTGAATGGATTTCTTCTTGAACCAGTGTGTAATTATCTGCTATCTGTCTTCCCTGAATGAAGCCCCCCTGATTCTCAGGGATAATGTTCGGGAGGATTGTTTTCAACCTGTTCGCTATCACTTTTGTTATCAGCTTATAGCCTATATTACAAAGAGAGATAAGGCGGAATCTCGAGAAAGAGTTTGCTCCTTTTTCCTTAGGGATGAGGGCCAAAAAAGCCGAGTTAGTGCTTCCCCATATCTTTTGACAATTTTGAGACTTCCGGACCATTGTGCACAAATATTTTTCGATAATCTGCCAATAGTGCTGTAGGAACCTTGCTGTAAAGCCATGACGCCCTCGAGCCTTGTTCGACTCCATAGAGAAGAGGGCTTTTTTGATTTCATTATTTGTGACTACTGTTTCCAAGTACTGATTCTTTCTGTTGGATATCCGCTTGGGAACTTCTTTTACAGTCAATGTAATTTGAACTAGTTCCTCTTTCTCATTATACAACTTTTTGAAATGCTAAAAGGCCACATTTTTAATGCTCTGAATGTCTTTATGAATGACATTCTATTCCCTGATTTCGGTGATGCTGTTGAAGTTTTTTCAAGCTTGGGCTTGTTTATGGAAGAATGATGTGTTTCTGTCACCTGTCTTGAGCCAGAGTCTGCGAGATTTGATCCTCCAATATTCTTCCTCGGCCAGGCTTGCTTTGAGCAACTTTTGCTGGAGGTCTGCTTCTTTTTCGAGGATTTCTTTTGTGATCTCCTCATTTTCTGAACTAAGCTAATGGATCTCTAGCTGCTCTTGTAACTTCTTTCTTTCCACTGCAGGGTTTGGGAGAGATTTTGCCCAAAATTTGAGGGCTACCTTCACTTTTCTGAGTTTTTCCTCCCACACAAAGAACGGAGAGCCATTAACAGGTTTCTTCCACATATCCTTTACTAGTTGCAGGAAGGATTGCTCCTTGATCCAAAGAGTATTGAATTTAAAAGGAGTGGGGCCTTTATCCCAATGAGCCGAGAGTTCTAGCTTAATGGGCCTGTGATCAGAGACACTGCATGGAATAATATGCATTCTAGTATCTAGACCAAGAAGTAAAAAAGAACTTTGAACAAGAAATCGATCTAACCTTGCAGCGATGTGACCTGGACCAAGCCTTTTATTGGACCAGGTATATTTTCCCGACGAGGGTTTGATGTCGGTCATGTCCCGATCCTGGAGTAGATCTTCAACCCACTCTCTCGCTGGATCTCTTACGATGTTTCCACAACGTTTTTCAGCCGTAGATAGTGTGATATTAAGATCTCCAGCGATGATAGTATTTGCTAGATCTTCAGAGTCTCCCAGTGCTCTGATAGAATCCCAACAGTTCTTTTTTTCTCCTGCGCTGACCGGGACATACACATTAAAGAGACATAGGGTCTCTTCTGTATCAACATGCTTAAGTTTTGAGAATAACCAGTGGATGTTGGCAATCTCTTTCACCTTTGTAATCTTGCACGGGTTCCAAAGGTTGCCCAGGCCTCCTGAGGCACCTCTCGCTGAGACAGCGTGCCCTTCACTTTTTTTCCAGAGGTTTTTCCCTATTTGGAGGAAGGCCTTATCCTCCATTTTAGTCTCCTGGATGAGGAGGATATCAGGGTATTCCGATATTATCAAATTTTTTACTGCTTCTTCCTTGAATTTGCTCCCCATACCTCTACAATTCTAGGAGACGATTCTCATTACTTATTTTTGGAGTGGGGAGCTCCTTTATAGCTCTGAGGCGGGTTTCTATTCATCTTCGGAGTCTTAACCAGGAGTTTCTCAATGGTGGGTTGACTTCCTTGCAGTTTGTCTTTATATGTCTCGTGCTCTCTTTTCTCACGTGCTGATTTTCGGCCCCTTAAAGATCTTCTGGCCAAGTTTTGTGTTTCTCCTATCTCACCTTCTTGCTCTGAATCTTCCGAGGTTTGGGATTCCTCACCCTCTTTTGACGGTGAGTCCTCCATTCTATCTGTTTTTCTTTCTGCTTTCTTTGGTTCCTGAGAGGGTTCTTTGTGGGCCAATTCCTTCTTTTGTGTCTCTGGTTCGTGGACTTCCTCTGATGCTGAACTGAGTTGAATGTATATGTTTCCTTACTCGTTTTCAGATTTTTATTAAAACCCCTGAAGGGAAATTCTTTTTAGTGTGGGTACATGCAGAAAACACCATCATGCAGCTGAAACAACAAATTTGGGCTTTGACGGGTTACCCTATTCAGATCCAACATTTGGTCAGTGGTAGGTGGTCCCTCCAGGATAGTAGAACCCTGGAAAGCTATGAAATTAGTTCAGAAGCAACCATTCTTTTAAATCTTAGGCTGAGAGGAGGGGCTCTGCCTCAGGGACAACCAAGCTCCTCAGGAGGAGACAAAGGGAAAAAGACAGCGCCTCAGCATCAATCCAAGGGAGGCTCCTCCTACAAAAACATTTTACAGGGTAACAGAGATTCGGGGCCTCTCCAGATCAAGGCGAATATACACCTCGTCCATACATAGTAGATCAGCTAGGGCAAACTCCAACCCTCAACTTTGATTCTTTAGGGCTTGATGATTTCGTAAAGTCCTATGAAATGCAGGCCCTAATCTGCCATTTTAACAATTTTTGGCCAAAACCAATGGATCTATTTCATTGGATTTTCACCACCTGGACCATGGAATGCGATATACATTTATGCTCCAAGGGGTTTTTTATAGTTAGATTTGCATCCAAGGAAGTCAGAGACACAATCATCAGTGCTGGACCTTGGTTTTGGGGAACATCGAGGCTATTTATGACTCCATGGTTTCGAGATTTCGATCCAAACAAAATGACTGTATCCAAAGTGCCGGTCTTGGTCCACCTATATAACCTTCCCCTTCACTTTTGGAGTGAACGAGTATTGGAAGGAATTGGGAACAACATAGGGAAATATATCAAAACAGATCTGGAAAGGATTGATGAAAGGTTCTACACCTTTGCACGCATTTGTGTGGAAGTAGATCTATGTAAAGGGTTGCCGGACAACATAAGGCTGACCTACAAACAACAAAAATTGGCTGCAAGCACTAGATTATGAAAATACTTCTTATAGATGTAGGCTCTGCAGGCTCACAGGACACTTGCAGAGCACATGTCCAGAAGCCAAGAAAGCAAACAGTAAAAAGAAGCAGAAAGGGAAGCAGAGGAAAGGCTGGCAATTCCCCCCCCTAGCTCAGAGGACGAAGAATCAGAAGCAGAAGAGGAAGATACCCCCACAGAGAATGCTGAGGTATCCCAAGAAATGGAGACTCAGAAGGAAACCACATCATACAACAAGGCTTCACAACTCCACTCAAATCTGGTAGAGAAGACAAGCGAGGACCTGAGTATGGGAGGGATCAAACGGCATCACCACTCAAATACTTCAGACTCAGACAAGGAAACAGCCTCACAGAAAGCAGAAACATAGTTATTCATAGCTTCGATCGAGCCCACTCAAGGAGAATGGCGCAAGGTCGAAAAGAAAAAGGGGAGAAAAACTTGACGTGTGAGTCTTTTACTCACTTCCGGATTCCAGTTTTTTTGCCTCTTTCTCCCTCTCTCTCTCTTTTCATTTGTCTTCTTCTAAATGCACGTTAGTTTTTAATGTTGCATGGGGTGCGGAAGCACTCTAGCCCAATGGAAACTTATGAAAATGCTTCAATGCATATGCTTGTGTAACTTTTCATTTTTTAAATAAAAGGTTACCGATTTTTTCCTGTGGAAAAAAAAAAAAGCACAAGTAATAACTAAATCATATGAGAAATGATCAAAATGAGTATTATGTATAATACTATAATTTTGGACAAAATGTTATCATTTTTCCATGCATTTTTTGTGCTCTTCGACCTTGCAATCGCCTATTAATTAAAAATAAACCTACTTTTTGATATCTTTGAGTTTCATTGCTATGGTACGTAGTTGATTCCTCCCATCCATGGATTTCCTTGAAACATTCTATAGGAATTAGAATGCTACCTTTCCTTATCAAGGCAAGTATTGTAACTTAATGTTTTAAAGGATAAAAAAGTTACATTTTGCAAGTACAACGAGGTACACAAAGAAACCATTTGTCCTAAAGTTCAAAAACAACTCCTATGCATTGTAAAATCTCATTGCCTATTGTATAAGGTCATGGAAGAGGTTCCACTCGCACCAGGGTTTCTTCATCAGCTTCTAAACCTTTTTTTGACGGATTGTATGCCTTTTGATGATCAAGAAATGATTGAAGGGAGTCTATCAGAGTAGTATACTAAGAAATTTGTTCATTAAATCTGCAAAGAACACAAAATCTTGGCCTTTGCTAACCAAAAGAATAATCTAGATTTTAGGGTTGCATTCCATTCCATAGTTGCTTTTATTCCACCACCATCATGCTTCATTTTTCTCATTTCCCAAGAAATTGGATATTAACCCACACTTTCCTTATGATTTGCACTCTTAGTGTTGTTTTAGCACATCAGAAATCTTCTTCCATACTCAACCTTATTCAATAGGTTTGCAATTTTTGAATAAAGGAGGTCCACTATTCTGCTTGTGACTATTTAATCCAAAAAATTGCACCTTCCTGACCATGTTGTCACATTGAGTTTTTTTCTAGTGCATTTGCATCAGCTAATGTCAAGGTCTCCTACTGCCTTATGTCCCCAAGTCAAGTCATCTGATAAGATGTGTGGGCAGCTCGCCATCAGAGTCCACTCATTTATCGATACCTAGGTTTGTTCTCCGTCATTTTTCACTTTTCAAAATAGCTAGGTTTAAATGATAAGAAAGGCTTGGACTGGAGTCTTCCAAATAATTGAAGCATTTGGTGTGGGTTTGATGGACATTTTGTCTTCCAAAGAAATAGGGAAAATATATTTGGTCCTCATTACTTGGTGCCATAGACCTTGAGTTAATCATTCTTATAAACTCTTAGCTGCATAAGTGAGGGATGTTTTTTTTTGTATCTTTGAGTTTCATTACTGTGGTATGCAGTTGATTTCTCCCATCCATGGATTTCCGTGAAACTTTATGTAGGAATTGGAATGCTACCTTTCCTTATGAAGGAAAATATTATAACTTCATATTTAAGAGGAGAAAAAAGTTAAATTTTGAAAATACAACAAGATACACAAAGAAACCATTTGTCCTACAATTCAAAAACAACTCCTATCCACGGTAAAATCTCATTGCCTACTATATAAGGTCATGGAAGAGGGTCCACTGGCACCAAGGTTTCTTCAGCAGCTTCTAAGCGTTTTTTTTACAGACTGTATGCCTTTGTCTAGGTTAACATTTGCTTTGATTCCACCACCAGCATGTTTCGTTTTTCTCATTTCCCAAGAAATTGGCTATTAACCCAGACTTGCTTTCTGATTTGCACTCTTAGTGTTGTTTTAGCACATCAGAAATCTTCTTCCATACTTAGCCTTATTGAACATGCAATTTTTGAATAAAGGAGGCCACTATTCTGCTTATGGCTATTTAATCCAAAAAAATTGCACATGTTTCTAACCATGTTATCACATTGAGTTTTGCTCTGGTGCATTTGCATTAGCTAATGTCAAGATCTCATCAATACCTAGTTTTGTGCTCTTTCATTTTTCAATTTTCAAAACAGCTAGGTTTAAATGATAATAAAGGCTAGGACTCGAGTCTTGCAAATAATTGAAGCATTTTTTGTGGGTTTGATCGACATTTTGTCTTCCAAAAAATAGGGTAAAATATATTTGGTCTTCATTACTTGCTACCAAAGATCTTGAGTTAATGATTCTTATAAACTCTTAGAATCATAAGTGAGGGATGTTTTTCATCCCTGGTCTCCAAGGGAACTAGATTTTGGTTCAATTTTCCATTTGACTAGAGGATTGGCCTCTCTTCCCCCAACCCCCAAATAAAAATAAAGAATTTTCTTCTGATTTTCTCCTATACCCATACTGGCATATAAGACATCCTCCTAATCTCATCTTGATATCCATGGTCATTAGATTTAACCATGAACTCTCTTTCTATGGCCAAACCATATAGATCCAATGCAGCTCTAAACTCTTCATCCTCTGTTTGTGAGCCATCCCTATCAACCATAAATCATCAACCCTGGTCCCGAAGAGCCTATTGTGGCCTTCAGCCACAAAAAAAAAAACAATTGGGGATGATGGTGAGCTATTGAGAGGCATACCTATTCATCAAGACCAAGAAAGATGAAGCAAAGAAATGTATATCAACACACAACAATCTAACTTGATTACTATAGCAACTAGATTTTTCACTTTTATAGCATGCAGACTTTTATGGGAGCTATACCATTAGCATCAGTGTTATTCTTGTCTGCAAGAAACCCAAACTGCTCAAGAGAGGGGACTTCAGCCATAGTAGGGTTTAATCTTCTGACATTTGGAGATGATCTTATATGATTGCATAATGAAATGGGTTTGAGATCATCAAAGTAATCTGGTATCATATTTAGGGATTCAAGCCAAAATACTAATAGTTGTATTTTAACTTTCAATATTCTTTTTAAAGACCTAGATTCTTCAACCACATCTAAAACATTATTTTCCAAGGTATCACAGGTTTCTGTAAGGTTTACTAGGCTTATGTTGGATGCTTATGGGGCCTGCCCTTTTTTATATTAAAGTGATATACATAATATTTTTATTGATAGTCAAAGGAAGCAATGTTAACTTCTGTGATACATTTTCTAATATGTTTGCAATCCATATTTCAAATGATTTTCTTTTGAACGTTTCGGGTTTCTTTCTAAATTTTACACAATTCAATTCTGTCATTCTGATTATAATAATGGTAGATTAAACTTTATGTTAAATGCGGTACATCTGCCTACTTTTTTACCAACTTGTGTCTTGACATTATAGAGACCCTCAAGCTCATTTTCTGCCCCCAAATTTTTGTCAGGTGTACAAATTTTTTTGCAGCTTTCCTACCTGGTGCTTTTACCTTTTAATAAATTTTCAATGTCATGTTTTCAATGCATCAGCCATTTAAAAAGGCCAGACCCAATCCAGTATCCCATTGTTTTTCCTTTAACCAAGGAATGTTGTATCACATGCAATATGGAGGGGTATAGCAGTTTTAATTGTTGCAGAAACTACAAATTACAACAGTTTTGTTTTATGCATGTGAATCATATTGTGTTTCCTAATACTTGAATCATGGTGCATCTACATAATACCTTCTTATTAATGGGCCAACAATAGTTTCTTCAATGCAAGGAAAGACTCTTGTTGTGTACCCTAACTATGTTGGAGACATCAAACATCGTGTACAATGCAATAGCTTTGAATTCTAGGGTGAATACAAGGATGTTAAGCATTCGTGGGTTACATACATTGTCAATTTTAATGAAATTATTTATGGTGCTAATGTAAATGCACTTTTTGCTCATGATGGGATTGCTACAAGTAGCTTTTAATTTATGTTTAGGAAAATTCCTAATGCATAGTGTATTGATAATGTATCGACATTCTTTGAAATCTGTATCATTTGATTCCATAGAATAACAAAATTATTTGCTTGCTAAATATGCCATCTTTTATGTTCCTTATGACATTTTCCTTGCACCCAAATCTGGGGTAGCAATGCTCCCAGCATTGCAGAGCATGGCCTTCAAGCTTCAATCAGGCAAAATCAATATTTTGCTTCCTAGCTAGAGTAGGTTAAACATTGCTTAGTATTGAATTGAACATCCACATAGGGTACGGACTAGCTGCACTGCAACCCCTCTTGTTGTAACTTGAAATGGATGGTTGTTTTTTGCTTTCTTAGAAATTGAAATGGAGCGGTGCGGTTTAATATGCCTCATAGTGGTACATGTGATTGAGTCGAATGTTATGCTGGTTTTTGTTAGATCATTGTTTTATTCCACATTATCGTCATCACATTTTGAATGAATGATCAGTATCATTACCAATATTTCTTACCCTATTTTAATTTAATTATAATGATATTAGGAGGAACCAAAATTAAATGTCTATAGTTTTTTTTTTATGAATTTCAATCTGTGAAAGTCATTTTAATTTCAAAGAATGATTTTATTTTTAAATAATTTATTTTGTTTTTTGAATTTACTTTTTATTTATTAAAGGTACAAATATTGTATAATTTGAAAAGGTTTTACTCTCAATAATTTATTATATTTAAGTTTGAAATAAATTATTAGATTCTAAATTTTTTGAAGTTGAAACATATGAATGTTTTAGAATAAAATCATTTGTATTTTCAGTTACTCATATTTATGTTTTAATGTAATATACTTTTTATAATGTTAAATAGTTTATTTCACAAAATCTTATTATTAGGTTGGTTTTTCCACCATTTTAGGTTCTATTTACCTAAATTTTTGTAATAAGCTTGTAAAATTCATCTTTCTAAATTTGTTTTGAATACACTCTCTCCATGATGTCAATTTATTTGTTGTTTCCATTTTTTCTTTGGAAAACACCAAAACAATTAGTGATAGGTTATGTGTAAATTATAATGGGATAAAAAACTTATCAATGTCGTAAATATGTTACTTTATGATAGTTTTGAAGAGAAAAGAATAGACATCAAGTGAACTTAAGGAAATGAGGCCATATTTTTTTCTGTATGTTTTTATGTTTTATCTCTCTAATTATATATAACCTCTTAGGTCATAGTGTTTTTTTTTCACTGGTCATGTTATGTATCTTACTATTATTAATTATGACGCAATTGAATATATGTTTATCATTTGAGAATATTGGGTGTTGGTCTTTCAAACACTCACTATATAATTCTTGCCACCCTCATTATTGTAACACATACTTAATGATAACGACATATAATTAATAACTTGAATATAAATTTCTTAACAACCTATATATCTTTTACACATTTGGAAGCTCGTTGTAAAGATAATTCATCATTTTGTGTTGTCTAAAAAATAAGTGTGTTAATGATTTTATTTGGGATAAAGTGATTTATTAACCTTGAAAAAATATTCCAATTTGTATGTTCTTAGTTAAGTTTGGGTATGAACCTACACATGATCAACCTTTTAAACATCACAAAACCCTCTTGTAACATTGATTTTGTTCATTCATTTCCTAAACCATTAAACCCTCTTGTAACATACCCAATCACCTATAATTGCTACATAAAAAGAATTTTTACCAATACAATTGTCTTAGGACCACATACAATATTTTTACCCTTGATCATTGTATTCATTATTGTCCAACTAACAAATTTGATTTATTCATTCCATGATCAAATCAAATAATGTGACATATCATGATGGAACTTATATAACTACTGAGTTATTACACCAGACTAACATGTACATATGTCCATGTGGTTTTTCTTTAATAATGGTTATTTCCTTTGTTGATCGAATATATATATATATATATATATATATAGTGTGTGTGTGTGTGTGATAGGACATATTTGTAAGCACTGCTGTAATTACTTCCCATCACCATTAATTACCTATACATAGATATCTAAATAGTAACCATTCTAGCCACATATTGACATCAACATTCCTGGGTTACCATAAATATTGATATGTAATCTATGTTTAACTTTTTGATGACATTTGTGAACATTGTATGAAGGTTTCTGACTCCATACCATAAATAATTATTGTTGTGCCAAAACTTTACAAGTTATAATGCATGTTAAGGATTAAATTATAATCCTCTTCCGAAATTAAAAGTAAACTTCTCGAATAAACACTAGTTGTATGTCGGGACAGGTGTGCCCATCCACGTCACTAGATTGAACTGCCTAATTATACGGTGGGCAGGCTACTGAGGATAGTTAGGGAAACTACCCAACCTCTCCTTGACTTCAATGCTCATTCTATTTCGTTCTCCGTCGAAGGTTTTCATATACAACCTCTAAGCTAGGGTTTTATCCTTCACGGTCCTTCTCGCTCTCTACTACTATTTGTCAACTGGTAATCTCTAAAGGTTTTTATCTATGGTATTAATCTACTTCACTTCCATCACTGGTCTATGCGATACTTTGGAATGGAGTGACCATGGTATCGGTTTTCAGCATGTCTTCATGTCAATAGGTAATTATACACTATTATATTATTTTTTCTTCCTTACTTGTTGGTTCTCAGCAGCCAAGCTCAGAATGGATTTTCTTTATTGTAGGTGTACACAAGAGTATTCCTTTTTCAATGAAATGGCCACCAGACTCAGGTAAGCCAAGACAGGATTCTGCCTAGAATTTCATTTTGGATAATTTAAGGAGTTCTTATACATTTTTTTTTCTCACATTTTCCCTTTTGATTTATTAGGTAATCCATTTTTTGCTTGGTTCACAACTTACTTCATTTCAATTCCCAAAGTTCATCATAGTCACCACAATAGATGCTGGGAAGAGAATATCCTTGTTATATGATTTCTTTTACTTCTTTGTTACATTATATGAGTACCTTGGTTAACAATCACCTAGTGAAATACGTAGCAAAGACGTTAGGCTCAGTTTGATACCGATTATAAAATATTCGAGGCATCTTCTCAATGCCTTTGAATTATCAAGTACCATCGTGTATTGGATTTTATTAGTTCCTAAAAATTCTAACCCTTTTTTGTTTTGTTTTTCTAAGCTACAATTTTGTTATGTTGTGCCCTCTCTAGATGCAGAGTCTTGGAAAATAGTTGGGGTTTTCTTCCATACTTGAAGCATGTAACGGGTATTTATCTCTACAGTTAAGGTCTCATTGCAATTTCTATCTCATTATTTAGGTTATAATTCTTTTGTTGCTTCTCGCTTCTATAAGTAATTTTCAAGTCCCAATACCGGGTTTAACATTGTACTTAGCATCATATTTAGCACAACCAATTTCTTGCTCATCTTACAATAAATTTCTTCTTATTCAATTCCACCAAATTACCCTGAGTGACCCAGGCTGTCTTTTGTATTGATCTGCTCGAATTTATGGAATTTTAATTTTGTATTCGACACAAAATCCCTAATGTTTTATTTAGAATTTAGACAAGATTACTAGTTTTGGTTTCTTCATTACCATCGTGTAACATTATTTGGTATTTTGCAGGCATTGAGTTTTACGCGGAATTGAGAATCTTTCATGTTTGTTATAACAATGTGCATTATATTTGCAATTATTTAAGGATTAGTGTCTCACAATATATTCTTAGTGACTGAGGTGTTACTGTGGCAGCATGGTTTTTTCTGTTTAATGGTATTTTTATATATTCCTCTTATGAGATTCAAATTCGTGCTAAGATAAACGATTTGGGTCAAGGTGTTACTGTGGCAGCATGGTTTTTTCTGTTTAATGGTATTTTTATATATTCCTCTTATGAGATTCAAATTCGTGCTGAGATAAACGATTTGGGTCAACCAATTTTTTTTCTTTATGTAATATATGTATAGTTGTCGAGGTGGGAAACAACAATTTGATGATTTTTATGGTCTATTCACCTCACTTTCTACATATATTCGATTCATTCTTTCAGTTGTCAAATGTTTCACTTCAATTGTACATTATAGACATGGATTCATTATTAAAGTTTCATGAAACTTATACATTAATAGCTCCACTAATATCTTTGTGCCAATTTTTTAAGTCAAAATGATGGTTCTTCCAATCACTCCTCACCTTCAACCTTATTATTAGGGATGATTGCATGAAGGAGGGTAATCCTTATTTGTTTCTCATAAATGTGAAGTTGAAGGCAATAAATTTTTTTACCTTTATGTCTTAGACACCCCCATGATACTATGTCTCTATTGTAGTGCCATTTTCTTATAGATTACACTTCATAAATGTATACACCTTAAAATCATACTTGACCTTATCAAAATATTGGACAACCATACTCCTTTCACACTTTTTTAATATCTTATTTATATGCTTTTACTAAACCTAATTGGTCAATGTATCTTCCCCACAAAAATGCTCTTGGCACATGCATATTCAATGATCATTCTTATGCATCTACTAACTAGCAATGAATTTTAGTTGTCTTAATAAACATTATTGATCTTTTGTCATTCCCTTTGTTGTTTTCCACTTTTAATTTTGTTATCATATTTCTCCTTTTCCCTTCTAGAAACCTCACCCTTACAAATGTCCATGTCAATTTCACATTGTAGAGGACAAGTTAGATTACATTTGTCGTGATCTACAAATTTGGTGTTCAACTTAATCAGAAATTAGATGCACAACTAAGGGATGAACAAACTCAAAAATAAATGAAGAATTTACAAATTCAATGTTTGGTTTAATCATAAACTAAGTCTATATCAAAGGGAAAAGAAAAATCCAAAACATGAGGAGAATGAAGTTAAATTACATATATGCAAGAATTTTTCAACCAAAGGAAAAGCTAAAAGGCCATCAAGGAGTTTTCTTGCACTACATCCTATATTGGGTGTCAATGATATGCACATTGGATAGTTTGTTGAAGCTCAATATGGAAAAGTTTGTAATTGCTTGCATATTTTCAGATTACCTCTCCCTAAACCATAACATTGAGGTAAGATATGATGTATTTGTAGAGGATTTTAAAGTTGTAGATGAAGCCATGGCGAGGTTTGGGACATGTGATTGCATTGAACTTTGTGTTGCCATTATCAAGTACCAACCTAACATTTTTTAGGTGGCCTTGGTTGGTGTGTGAAAGTAATTGTATGCTTATTTAGAGACATGATACCAACCAAATTTAAAGAAATAGCATTAGTATCTATTTATCATGTTTTTAAAAAGAAATATGACAAAAAATATAATTAAATAAATGGTATTATTATTTATTTAAGATGTAAAAAAAAAACATGAGGAAAATAATAATTTAAAAATAGTATAAGTATGGCTCTCGGTAGAGATCATGTAAGTACATGCGGTCATGCGATGTGAAATGATGAGCTACGGCTAAGTCGTGCAAGCGAGCATATATGAAATGCACGTGGGAGTCTTGGCTAAAGGCAAGTTTATACCGTGGGGACGAGTTGACATCACCCACGGGCCAACTTCATAGACTTAAGCATTCAGGAAAAGGATGGGTTGGTGGTCCCATGCGATGGGCAGGCCGACCAAACGAAGGGAAACAAATTGGCAAGTATGAGGGCGTCGGATGAACGAGTTGGACGAGTCGACCAAGTGGCATGACTTGCGCAACTGGCCATATATATGGAGGGCATAAGTTGGAGCGAAGGACATCATTCGAACATCGAACATCATCAAAAGAGAAGTGTGAAGGGTGGAGAAGAGACGTAGCAAGGCGCAGGTGATGTGCCCACTCATCGGGCAGCTCTACACGAAGGTGTTGCCGGGTGGAAATTTGGCTAAGTATGAAACTTGGGGTTTCCCGAGTATACTTGTAAAATTGTAAAAGTTGATAATATAGTGAAATTGGGAAAACTCTTTATTCAGGGAGTTTCCCCTCCCTTTATACTATTGCAATTGTGTTCTTTGTGTATAATTGTTGTGGATAATGAATGTGTATGGGTGTTCATTAGTATAAAGGAATATTAATAATACTTGGTGAAGAAAAATCAACTAAGTATCGAATGTTAAGGCGTAGTCCATGAACATAAGTATTGTTGAAAGAAAGTGTTCGGTGGTGTCGCACCTCGCTATAAGCAGTTGAAAGACTACCGCGGGTGTAAGGGCATGAAAGTTGGTATCAGAGTAGGTTCACAGTGGGTGAAGCTGGTGTATGACGAAGAATTGATACATAATTTGATAGTTGGTATCAGAGCTAGTCTGAAAACTTGGTGAGAAGTTTTGTAGGAAGTTGGTGCTTGTTATACACACCTTGACAGTCGCTGTTTGAGCAGGGTTGCTCGTGATGAAGTGATAGTGAAACAGGTACTTGCAGGTGAGGGACGCTAATCTCACCGACAGGTGGAATCAAGAGTTGGTTCAGTTTTGCAGGGAACTAGGTGAAGGCTGAAAGGCAAAGATGGTGGATGAACCTATGGCAGGTGAATCTAGCCACAATGCAAGTGAAGTCTTCTCGTACAAGGTGTTCAAACAAATGGGTTGATGGAGTTATAACTGAGTTTCAATGAAGGCTGAGAATATGAAGATTCAGGAAGGTTGTTCGGGACTAAGGAAGTAATTTGAAGAACTCAAGAGCCAATGCAGAAGTACGATAGATGGTGAACTCAAGGAACTTGATGAGGAGATCCAACAAAGTGGTCTTGGTCTTCAAGAGCTCTTGGATGGAAGAGCCCAGTTAAGGAAGAAAAGTGTCATGGTGGAAGCCGAGATCAAGCAAATTGAGAAGGAGATAAAGAAGAAACTTCTTGGTAAGAAGGTTGTTGTAATTTAGCAAGAAGAGCTCAACTAAATTGACAGGTTGGGAACTCACTATTGTGAAAATCTAGAGGATGTTCGGAAGCTTAGTTCGATGAAGGTAGTCAATGGACACTTGGTTGGTGCACTGGAGCAGATGCGATGAAGGACAAGCTTGAAGGGAATCAAGTTGAACCGGGATCGAGTTGCTTGGAAGAAACAAACAAGGAAGTGAAGTACCTTATGAGGAATGTCAAGTTGGAGCACAAGCCAATTGACACTTCTGAGGCCGAATTCTTGAAGAAGGTTGCTGATGTGAGACACAAGATAAAGATGACAGAAGGAGGTGATGCCTTGAAGCTGAGTTTTGTGCAGGTGACCCTGAAAGGTAAGAGATTTGCAGCTTTGGTGGATACGAGGGCTACTCATAGCTTCTTAAGCAGGAAGGCATCAAAGTCTTTTGGAAAGAAAGCTAAGATGAAGAGAGTGTGGAGTGCTTTCAAAGTAGTCAACTCTACCATGACATTTGTGACTGATGTGATAGAAAACACTCAGGTGAGAGTGGGATCGTGGTTTGGAAAGTTGGACTTGAGGATCGTGGACATGGATGATCATTCTATGGTGCTGGGGTAAGATTTCATGAGGCTTGCATAAGCCATACCAATCGTTGACCGGGACATTCTCTTGATCACAGCTGAGGGGAGAACCATGATGGTTCCGATGAATAGAAGGATTTGCTTGGGGTATAGACCGAGGATGAATTCTATGACTTTGTTTCCCAAAGATCCAAATGTGAAGCATGAGGATGTGGAGGAGAGTGGACTTGGGAGTATGACTCAAACAACAAAGGAAGGGAAGTAGATTGACTTCGTTGCAAGAGCGAGAAAGAATGAAGTAAGTAAGAGATCAGCCTCACGAATCTTGAAGCACTTGACAAAGACATCTTCTACACATGATCTTCACAATGGAGTTGCAAAAGAAGCGATTCCAAGTACTACTTCAGAAGCAGTGGTTGGAGAGGATTACGAAGGTAGAGATCTAGTTGGTATAGTGGATTTTTGCAGTTATACTATGGGCATATATGACTTTCAGTTGATGAAAGCCAAGCTTGACGAGCTTAGGTGTACATGTGAGGAGGTTGAGGCAGTGCACAGATACTTGAGGACACAACATCAATCCGTTACATGGGTGGACGAGAGACAGGGAGAAAACTTCCTGGCCCTCCTTTCTCTATACAAAAAGTTGGAGATGGGTTAGTGCAGGGACCTTGATCAGAAGGGGTTGCACCACATTAGCAAGGGGCCTTGGGAGGAGGCTTCTTTATGACAGATTGCAGACTTGGATGCAGATGACCAGATGTTGGGATGGAGTCTACTTGGGTTGGACATCATGGATAGCTATAGTCATGGACATCAGGTTGGAGACATAGAGCATGACAGTTTATGTGGGGACATTATGTAGGAGCATGTGTAGAGGTGTCATTCATGAATATCCTATCGGGAATGCCGAAGCAAAGGATGTTGTGCAGATGTTGTTATGACATGGAGATGTATGAGCCAGTGGAGAGGTTGTACACTCTTGTGCAACAAGGCCATCGGCTGAACATGTTGCAGATGGGATGGAGATTCCACGAACCTGAGTATGGGAAATTGGACAGATTCTTGATGAGTCCGAGATGTAGCAGAAGTCAGCGGAAGACTGATGGTGGCATAAGGATGTGCATTCTTGTGGTTTCGTCGTATGGTTGGATTAGCTACCCAACGCGTTCAAGTCATGAGGGATACCAGTGTACAGATGTGCATTAGTATCAGGCGGAGTATCTTGATAGGCAGTCGACAGAGGGACGACACATGGTGGAATTGGTTGTTTTACATATGTTGCAGGGATGTTTGTAGTATGTGGACTAGTTGATATCATGGATAAAACTGTTTGGAGATGAAAATATTGGTAGCAAGATGGTTACCGGGATGGCATATTGTCGAGGACGATAGTGACTTAAGGTGGAGGAGGATGTAAGGACCTGCGGTCATGCGATGCGAAATAACGAGCTACGACTAAGGCATGTGAGTTAGCATGTATGAAATATGCGTGGGAGTCTTGGATAAAGGCGAGTTTATACCGTCGGGACGAGTTGACATCACCCACGGGTCGACCTCATAAACTTAAGCATTCGGGCGAAGGATGTGTTGGCGGTCCCGCGCGATGGGCAGGCCGACCAAACGAAGGCAAACGAATTGGAAAGTATGAGGGTGTCCACTGAATGAGTTGGAGGAGTCGGTTGGGTGGCACGACTCACCCAACCGCGCATATATATGAAGGGCATAAGTTGGAGTGGAGGACATCATTCGGACATTGAAAATCATCGAAGGAGAAGTGTGAAGGATGGAGAAGAGCCACAGCAAGGCGCAGGTGATGCGCCCACTCATCAGGCAGCGCTACACGAAGGTTGGCACAAAGTCTTGGTGACGGGTGTATCATGGGTCATGGGTCGCATGAACGTGCCCACCCACTATTCAGAGGTAAACACGAGTGTATGTGGGTGGCCACCTGCTGGTTGATATCTCAGGTGGAGGGTGCGTGTAGGTGCCTGCGTGTCGGTCATAAGTGTGGGTGGAAGGTGCATGAAGGTGCCCGCCCACCGGGTAACACGAGTTCGATTGAGGAGTTTTGGTTGGCGGTCTGTGTGAGGGCACGCCCGCCTGACTCGGGCAAGGAGACTTGTGTTGAAATGGTGAACGCGGTTGGTATCCGTGTGAGGTTGCACGAAGGTGTTGTTGGGTGGGAAATTGGCTAAGTATGAAACTTGGAGTTTCCTGAGTATACTTGTAAAATTGTAAAAGTTGTATAATATATTGAAATCGCGCAGAATTATTGCAATTGTGTTCTTTATGTATAATCGCTGTGGATAATGAATGTGTATGGGTGTTTATTAGCATAAAGGAATAATAATTATATTTGGTGAAGAAAAATGAACTAATTATTGAATGTTAAGGCGTAGTCCATGAACATAAGTATTGGTGAAAATAAAGTGTTCGGTGGTGCCGCACGTCGTTATAGGCGGTTGAAAGACTACCGCTGTAACGCCCTAGGATTTGTGCGACGGGAGGGTGCCGAGCGCCCGGGCAGGCGCGCACCGGGCGGACGTGCATGAGCGCGGGCGGGCGTGCGTTGAGCGACGGTGTGACGGACTTCGCACATAATGCGACATTACTCCGGCAGCAATGCGACGTTAACACAAAACTACGACACTTGTGGGATAATGACCGAACGTGAAGGGAACTTGTATGGTGTTGAGGAGGGGCTTGCCTATGGTAAAGCCGACAGCCGTAAGAAGAGTTTCGTGGCACGCTTGTGAAGATTTGGGGGTCGGCCAAGGGGCGACCACCCCCACACTCAACCACATGTGGAGCGTATATATATGAGCGTTCAAGCATTCATTTCAACCAACGAACTTCGCTCTACTTCGCAAGGATTCAAGGGAAGTGCGCAGTTAGAAAGGGAGTTACGCATATCTCATGCGTAGTACTCCAAGAGGATTGTACACACGGTGGAAACTTGGATTTAAGCCGAAGGTTATGAAGTGATGGTTCTGAGGTACGGTTTTGATGCAGATTTGACGGAGAGTTACAGGTGACTTATGGGAGTGCCGTCCTTTGTACAAAAGAGCATAAAACTGTTGTAAAGACAGATTGTCTATCTTGTAAATTTGGTTAAGTGTTGGCCTTGGATTCTGCCAGGCACACTTGTATTGTAAAACTGATTTTCTTAATAAATGGTTGGGCAGACTCACCTTACGGGGAGTTACCCCTCCCCTTTATACTTGTTGCAATTGTTGTTCTTGTTTTATAATTGCGATGGTAATGAATGAGTATGGGCTTCATAAGTATAAAGGATAAATGAATGTTTTACTTGGTTGCGAAACACAAGCTAAGTATCGGTTGTGAATTAGGTGTAGTCCGCACACATAAGTATTGTTAAAAAGAAAGTGTGGGGTGGTTCCTCACCTCGCCGGCACGGTTGGAAGACCACCGTAGGCTTGGGGGCATGAAAGTTGGTATTAGAGCCAGTCTAAAGACTTGGAGGAGTCTTGCAAGGCTGGGTTGAGCAGGGTTGCTCGTAATGGTGAAGAACAAGGCATGGCAAGTTTGGAAGAAGGTGAAGGGAAGCTCTTGCTTACCTTATACAGGTTGAAGCGGTTGAAAATGGAGAATCCCCGCATTTGAGAGGAGCTTGCAGTCTTGGAGAAGAACGTTGAAGATAAGCTTCTTCAACTTGTTGGAAAATGGAGCAAGTTAAGGTTGCAGATTGTGCTACTAAGGAAGAGGAAGTCTTCATGATCGATGATGTTGCAGACATGACCGTGATGGAGGATGAACTTGAGCTTGATCAAGTTGGACCAGGATCGTGCAGTTTGCATACATGTATGGATGAGGGTACTCTCATGGAGGAACCTCATGATGATGTAAGTACTATTGATACATGTGTTTCACTTGAGCATTTGGTAGATGGACCGTGTGCAGGGAAGGGCAAAGCCAGTTTGCCAAAGCTAAAGGACATCTTACCATGGATGTTTATGGTGAGGCCTTGTATGGAGAAGCAAGGATTGTTGATGTTTGTAAGACTTGTTGGGGTTGTTTGTGACCTTGTGGTAGAAGGTACAAAGATCCGTGACAAGGGTGGAACTTGATTATTGTTGTGGATGATTGGGTTGTGCTTTAGCCACATGGCTAATTTTCCGGCATGACCCATGGACAGTTTGAAGGGCACACTTTTGGGTGGACTTCTCATGGCCGAGACCAAGAGATAGTCTTGGTGACACTTTGGTGGAGGAGCTATGATGGAAGGGACTCGTAATGACAAAGCTTGGGTGGACTTCTCATTGCCGAGACCAAGAGATAGTCTTGATGGACACTTTGGTGGAGGAGCTATGATGGAGAGACTCATGTGATCGTGATGTTTTGGGTGGGCTTCTCATAGTCTTGGTGGACACTTAGGTGGAGGAGCTATGATGAAGGAAACTCATGACATGACATGATGATATGGTTGGTGACCGAGTTCACTAAACCGAAGATGGCAGCTTGGATGAGGATGACCGATGGTTGAGATGAGTCTACTTGGTTGGGCTACATGGACAACTTAGTCATGGACATCAGGTTGGAGACATGGAGCATGGCAGTCTTATGCAGGGACATATTGTGGGTGCACTTGTGGAGATGTCACTTATGGGCATCCGATGAAGTGTATCAAGGCATGGATGTTGAGCAGATGGATTTGCTTATGTGACATGGAGACTTATACTTATGAGACTATGGGGAGGTTGTACACTCTTGTGCAACAAAGCCATGGACTTGGATGGAGTTGTGAGCAGACTATGGGGCATTCTTACCACATGGAGAGCTGAGGAATCTTGCAGAGACCTTTGGGTGGAGACTTGTATGCTTGCTAGATTGTTGGTTGAGGATGGCTTATGGAGCTCATGATGACATGAGATTGTTGTGACTTCTAAGAGACTTCATATATGGTGGACTTAGAGGATCCGATGCATTGAGGAGTTGAGGGCAGAGTCTTTGGTTCTGTATGGGATGCACACTTTCAAATTCCATGTATGGGCATGGCTTGAAAGAGTGACTTGATGTGGAGGATCGATATGAGGCACTTTGAGGTGATGGGGTCATGATGATGATGATGATGCCTTGGTGTCTACACTTGGGTATGGGTTGAGCCGAGACTCAACTACTTTTACACATGGGAGCGGATGGATCTTTGATCATGGGAAACACATGGAGACATGAGAAGGTGTTCTCTTGAGGCACTTGACTTGGTGATGAGGTGCTCTCTCGAGACACTTGACACTTGATGGAGAAGTGTTCTCTTAAGAACACTTGGATGACTTGAGGGATGGCACATTGCAGATGAATGGAGGTAGCTTCATGGACATGGATGTGGCAAACCGAGAGTTGGAGGTTGACGAGATGGTCTCTTCATATGGAGAAGGCACACTTATGGATGATGTTGGGAAAGATGTGACTAATTTCATATAGCACATTGGTACCAAACATCATGGACATGTTGCAGATGAGATGAGGACTACTTCATGGACCTGAGCATGGTTTACTTGTGAGGATGGATTCTTGATCGAGTTCAACATGTGACAGGGATGCTTTGAGGAACAACTAATGGTAGCATGAGGATGTGCATTCTCATGGTTTGGGCGTCATAGTTGGATTAGCTACGCAACTAGTTCAGGCATGAGGGTCGACAATCTGCAGAGATATGTTGACATTGTGTTGGAGTATCATGGCAGCAGGTTCACATGGGAACGACACATGATGAGGTCGACACTATATGTTGCAATGAGCATGTAGCTTGAGATGGAGGGGACAACCTTCCACGATGGAGCAGCATGTGGATATTGTGACATGATGGTTGATTGTCATGGATTGAGAGTACTTCCGATTGTTGAGATGAGATGTTGGCACATGATTAAGATGTGTTAACACTTGTTGACATATCATGGGCAGTTTGCACATGATGGAGATGATGCACATGATGGAGTGGACACTTTATTGCAGTGGACATGTAGCTTGGTGATGGAAGGAACAGCCTTTCGTGGTGGAGAGCAGCATGGAGAGATTGTGGCAAGTGGCCGGTGGTCATGGACATCTAATATATGACATACATTAGTATGGATTATCTTGGTGACAGTTAGTCACTTAGATGAGACATGGTGGAGATGGAGGCCTACATATGTTGCAGGATGTTTCCCATATATGTGAGTGGAGTCGACATCATGGATTGATTCTTGGAGTTGGGATGTTGTCGAGGACGACAACGACTTCAGGTGGAGGAGGATGTAACGCCCTAGGATTTGTGCGACGGGTGACGGACTTCACACATAATGCGACATTACTCCGGCAGCAATGCGACGTTAACACAGAACTACGACACTTGTGGGAAAATGACCGAACGCGAAGGGAACTTGTATGGCGTTGAGGAGGGGCTTGCCTATGGCAAAGCCGATAGCCGTAAGAAGAGTTTCGGGGCGCGTTTGTGAAGATTTGGGGGTCGGCCGAGGGGCGACCACCCCCACACTCAACCACATGTGGAGCGTATATATATGAGCGTTCAAGCGTTCATTTCAACCAACGAACTTCGCTCTACTTCGCAAGGATTCAAGGGAAGTGCGCAGTTAGAAAGGGAGCTACGCATATCTCATGCATAGTACTCCAAGAAGATTGTACGCACGGTGGAAACTTGGATTTAAGCCGAAGGTTATGCAATGATGGTTCTGAGGTACAGTTTTGATGCAGATTTGACGGAGAGTTACAAGTGACTTATGGGAGTGTCGTCCTTTGTACAAAAGAACATAAAACTGTTGTAAAGACAGATTGTCTATCTTGTAAATTTGGTTAAGTGTTGGCCTTGGGTTCTGCCAGGCACACTTATATTGTAAAACTGATTTTCTTAATAAACAGTTGGGCAGACTCACGTTACTGGGAGTTGCCCCTCCCCTTTATACTTGTTGCAATTGTTGTTCTTGTTTTATAATTGCGATGGTTAATGAATGAGTATGGGCTTCATAAGTATAAAGGATAAATGAATGTTTTACTTGGTTGTGAACCACAAGCTAAGTATCAGTTGTGAATTAGGCGTAGTCCGCACACATAAGTATTGTTAAAAATAAAGTGTGGGGTGGTGCCGCACCTCGCCGGCACGGTTAGAAGACTATCGTAGGCTTGGGGGCGTGACAACCACAGTTGTAGAAGCGTAACAGATTAAGTGGGGAGGTTTGGTCGTCACAAGTTTTGTGAACTAATCCTATGCAAAGGACTATATACAACTTAGAAAAAGAATACTGAAAATTATTTATTTATTTATTATTATCAAAAACAATTAAGATAATGAAATTAATATTCCGTCATTAGCCAACAAAAAAATCTTAAAACATATAATTTATTTATTATTATGAGAAAAACAATAATTAAAAATTGATATTTTCGAGGTTTTTTTAAAATTTATTTGTGAGGTCTTTTCGGGCTCTGCGCGGAACCAAACCAAACCCAAGCGGGTGGGTGGATAACTCGCACAATTCGCATTGGTGGAAATAACTGGCAGCGATCGGGAATAACTCGCATAACCGGAAGAAAACCGACATATTCGACGGCGATTACCCTCAGATCCAGTGAGAAAATTCACTTAAACCACAGAGATACCGCGTCTATCAACGTAATGACTGGAAGATCTTGTTGTGGTAATCCATGTATCAACTGATAATTCACATATCCGCTGATAACTCGAGTATCCAGTAATAATTCGTGTATTAGATTATAAGTCGCTTATCCCTTGATAATAATTCGAATAAACATAGTGATAACTCACCTAACGAAAGATAATCCGCATATTCAGCAGCGATTACTCAGATTTTCCGATGAGATCCCTCGCATAAACGTTAACAAAAAGTGGCATGTCAGTGTAATGATCCGCATATCCTGCGTTGATAACCCGCGGATCCCTCAATAATGCACATATCTGGTGGTGATATGCCCATATCATCAAAATGCCGAGCATATTCTGCGGTTATAATTCACGTATGGTGTAATTACTCGCATATACATTGATTAAAATTAGCATATAGACGATAACTCGTGTATGCACTGCTGATAAGTCAAAATATCTTGTGGGAACCTGCATATCAGGTGATAATTCGGGTAGGTAGTGATATTAAAGATAATTTAATAACTTTTTTTTAAATTAATTTAATTTCAATTAATCAAATATATATATATATATATATATATATATAATATATATATATATATATATATATATATATATATATATATATATATATATATATAAAGAAATTACAAATTACCATAATATATTATTTATTTTTTAACTACAATACTAATCATCATTATTATTTTATTTATGTTATATTTCATAACTTTATTTTTTTTTATTGAAATTTGAAATTCATATTTTTATATAGAATATGTGTCTTTTTAATCTTTTTTTTTTTTTAATTAATCCTTTTGAGATTATGGTTTAAAATTAAAAGATACTAACGTACTATCTTTCTCCGGGTTATATCAATTTTATTGTATATCTAAATAAGGTGTTTAAACTTTGCTTAAAATAGTTTTTATAAACGATTATATCAATTTTATTGTATATCTAAATAAGGTGTTTAAACTTTGCTTAAAATAGTTTTTATAAACGATGATTAAAAATTTACGGTGCCTGTTACTTATCACCAGTTATAAGAATTAGAAAAAAATGAAAACCGGTATCAAGATTAGAGAAAAATGAATTTCAAAATGAAAAAAATATTAAAACTTGGATACGCCTTACATTTTAAAAAGCTCGACTTTCGATTTAAATGGTGTCAAACCTGGCTTCATTGTAAACCCAAAAAATGATGAAACATTGTCCTCCAAATGAAATGGTGTCAAATGCAGCTTCATTCTCAACCAAAAAAATATAAAAAAATGAAAAGTAGTTGATTTCTTTATAAAAGCTATAGTAGTGGGCTATATTACATTTTGTGAGGTACATTTTGAAACATGTTTGTTTAAAAAGCTTGAAATTTCTTGGCAAGTAGTAGGGCAAGTGACAAGAGTTTCTCATTGTTGTTATATTTAGCAAACTCTTCTTTATTTTAGCTTTCTTTTTATTCTTTGTGCATCAACACTTTTTATTTTCGTTTCAATTCTGAAATGAGAGTTTTCCTTTTGCAATTTCATTTATCTTTTCCAATTCTTATTATGATAAAGGGGTTTTCTAAGTTCTACTAGTTGTGCCTAGTTATTGCCTCTTCTTTAGTCTATGCTTCTTTTTATAATTTGTGCATCAACACTTTCTATTTTCTTTTCAATTATGAAATGAGAGTTTTCCTTTTGAAATTTTCATTTATCTTTTTCAATTCTTATTATGATAAAGGGTTTTTCTAGGTTCTACTAGTTTTGCCTAGTTGTTGTTGATTGGTTTATTATGGTTTGAAGTGGAGTGTTATTTGTTTTTTGTTCGGGTTTTAATGTTCTCTTTCTATGTTTTAATGGCTCCTTGAAGGTTTTGGCTCTACAGATTAGGAATCCATAACATGTATCATATTTTTAATAGGGTTATGAATCCATAGGATTATGTGCATAGTTTTTTTTTTGCATATTGAAGGTTGTTCATTGCAACTTAGGGATGTTTTACATAGTGAAATTTTCTCATGGGTCTTTGTAATTGTGAAGATTTCCAATTGTTGGTATTTGTTGGATCTTTGTAATTGTGAAGATTGCCAATTGTTGGTATTTGAAATTGTGTACTATGAGTTATCATCAATGATAAATACTGTAATATTTTGTATTTTACTAGAGTTTTGGAAAGTTTGGATATACTTTACAATTTTACCAGATGAAAAACTAAAATTTGTTCTATGAAATAACATTAAAGCATTTATATGTTAGTAAAGATTTTATAGTTTTTGTATTAAATACAATGTAGAATATATATATATTGAATTGTGAGGCAATATTTTCTTCTTAACACATAGATTGTATTGTGACTATACTTGCAAGCCGATGGGGATGGAGAATCGATAAAGATAATGTTAGCATTTCCATTGAAGTAATTAGAATCTTGCCCATTTTCTAAATTATGAGGGTGGGACATGGACATATGGATGATTGGATCCACGTGCATTTTTAATAGGAGTGGGTGTCATATCTTTGTGTTTCATTAATTTTTTACATGATTGCCCATTCTCTTCACAATTTGACAATCTTCATCCGCTTGTGAGATTAACACTGTAATTTGGTTAAATAAAATATTTAATAAAAATTAAAGTTTAGATAAGTTAAGTTAATTAGATTGGCTTTTAATCTTTTAATAGAATTTGGTTAATATATATTTTGAATCATTTTTTTCTTACAATATTTTTTTTCTCCTCTATATTTAATCAAATTAAAGATAAAATATAATAGAAAATAGATTTTAGACAAATTAAATTAATTAATTTAAACTATCACAAAAAATAAACTATATAAATGAATTTACATTTTAAACCATTCATAAATATTTACAAAAATACTTATAATTTTCCCAAAATCATGAATACTTTTATTATACTATATGACTTGAATTTGTGAATAGTTAAAGTTCTATTATGTTTTAATTTAATTATTACAAAACATTCACAATTAACCTTGGTATGTTCATCTTTTTTTATTAAATATATAAATGCCATTTTATTTATTAAGGATGATCACTACTCATTTTTCAAACTTTATAAGGATTTTATAAAATTTAGTTTAGCATTAAAAATATATATTTTATACTATTATTAATTTGATGTATTTTTAATTACAAAGACAAATATTAAAACCACAATAAATTTTAAATAAAGTTTATAAAAAATATTATTTCTATTATTAATAAAATAAATTTAAAATAATCTTAATAAAAGAAAGTTTAATATGTTTAAGATTACATGTAACTATGGTCTTATGTTCTTCCAAATGGTTCTTTTTTAAGTTTGTTATGAGAATTTAGCTAATGTACACTACAATTCCTTTTGCAAAATTGTAATGTAATAGAATGCAATGGAGATCACTAAATAGATTCATAGGTTTGGAAAAGTGATGGAGAACAGACATGGGCAAGTAGTGGGGCAAAGAAGAAATCAAATGCATCCTACATCTCGAAGAGTATGATGATAATTATATAATGGCTCCTGGGGTTTGTATGATGGGAGGTTGGGGATGGATCAAAGATCAAGATTGGTTTAGATGTTATCAAAGGAATGGTGGCGAACCACTCATTATCTATTCATATCCTTAGTTTCTTTCATGGAAAAGATATACTCTTCCTTAAACATTTATTCCAACAAAATGCTTATTACATTGACCATCAAGCATGGACGAGAGCAGGGGAATTACAAATTCCAAACGAATACGTTTATTTGTGAATGGGAAAACTATACATCAAAACTGTCACCGAGAATGATCAAGAGGACAACATTACATAGGGAGAATTCTCAAGAAGGGTCTCTAGATGGTCAAATACATATACTACAGTCTGCCTAGGAAAGAGAAGGTCAAACTCAGAGACATATAATAAGTATTTCCAATAGGATTTTTTGATGGTGCATGCTCTAGGAGGAAATGTGGGTGCTAAGCCTTTATTGTCATTGAACCAGATTTTTTTTCCACTTTTGATGGGAAGGGGGATAGGGCACAAACAATAAAGCAGAGGTCACAACCCTGTGGGGAACCTTGATTGCAACGAAACGGCTAGGAATGGAAAACATTAAGGTATATGGAGATGCAAAGGGAATCATAGACTGAGTGAAGGGTTTCAATAGTTTCAATCCACCCATTCTAAAGAACTCGATGAAGAACATGAGGACGTTGATAAGTACCTTTCATCATATCAATTTCGATCACATTTATAGGGAGAATAACTAAACAACAAATTTATTATCAAAGAGACGAATTGACAAAGATACATGTAAGTTTTACTTTTCTGCATATGAACAAAGAATCATGATCAACACTAACACCATTAAGTAATCACAGAAGATTCAATTTTTGAAGAATTGTCATATTTTGGAGAAAATAGAAGAAAAATATGAAAATTTGTAAATAAATCATGTGAAAACAACTCTGTTATTTCTTTTTCTATTTTTGTAAATAAAATAATTTTTTTGCACTAAATCGACATGATGCTCAATGCAAGATAAATCATTCTCTTGCGATGTGTAGTTTCAAATAATTTGTTGCAAAGATTTTGATGTACTTAGGAGGACATGTAGGTTGGTGAAAAATGAACTTTTATTTTGCAGTGATGGGAATCACATTGGGATTTCAAAGTCATTGGAATTATATATTTTGTTTAACAATTCACTGATTACGAGGATTGGAGATGTTTTTCTACTCCATATACCAACATTGATGTTTGCACTGATCTTCGAACTCTTCGCCACATGGGTATCTTGTAGAGGGGAGTTTCTTAAAATACTGCTAATTTAATCCTAAATATTAAAGATAACAAATGGAAATTTATAGCCTAACAAAAACATAACTCAAGGAAGTCTTTCTATTAGCGTAAAGAAAACCTAATTTCTGTTGAAATTTCCTTTTTAATGAAATTGTCTTTTTAATTTTACAAGTTAGCATGATTTATTCTTTATATAAACATTTCTTTCATGTTGTTTTAACTAATGCTATTCTTGCAATATACCTGAGATATTTCTTTAATTCACCTATCAAACATTCATGCTTACTTATTTTCTCAAATTCTTCTCAACTTCTTTAGGGAGATGAGTTGAGATTTTAAATTACTGAGCCTACTAAGTCATGCAATTTGAGGTTATGAAAACTAACATGGGAATTAATAATTATCACATTTATTTACTTTATTTAGTTTTTGTTTTAATATAACTTTAACTTATTTTAATATTTTGTTGAGATTTACTTTTCAATAATTAAAGTTTAATTTTAATAATATTTTCGATATATATGGTAGTTGATTTTCCAAAAAAATCATACTTATCTTTCAATCCTACATTTTCTTAAGAATTGATTTGTAATCCAGCGAGTGGTATGGGTGGGCGGATTGTGAAGCTCCACAATTAGCACCATCAGATGGAACAGTACCAGAGGTCAAGGCATAATGAGGGAAGGTAGAAAGCAAGGCCGACTCTCAAATGCCTCGCTCCTCTCTGCATTTATTTCCTGTCACAAGGACAGGATGCCCATCCTCGCCTCGCTTCACCTGTACAGCCTCCCAAATGCCGTCGGCTTATACTAATTATATCGATATGCGATGGGATGGGATATTTATGTTTTAGGGATTCCAGTTCATATGGTTAAAGATTTTGGAATCTGACAAGCTGGACAAGCTAGCCCAGGTGAGGTGGTTAAATCATTCTCATAAAATTTGAAATGTGGCCGTTGAGTTTGAAATCCAAGTTTACCTACTCTCACAAATCTTGTTTTGATATTAATGTTTTAATTTCTTCCCTAATTATTATTATTATTTGTTCATAAATATGATAAAGGTAAAAAATTCTCGTTTATTTATTTTTAAAGATATAACCAAGTTAAAAAATATAATGTACTATATAAAATGGTTGGTTTAATAGAATAGCTTAATATTATATTGGTGGATTTTTTTTTTTTTTTTAGAGACTTGCATATATTAGGAATATTTGTTTGCATCATCAAGTTTATCTTCCACTAGTCAATTCCAACTGAGATTTCACTTGCACATTAGTTGATTGCCCTCATCCCAAAAAATATTGCGACAAACTAACTTGCTCTCTATCAATATCACTCAAATTGCTAACAAGCTACAATTGATCCAACAATCTAACCATGTCTTAAGAGGCACCTTCATACATAACCTTGTGCCTTTCCTCCCTACCTTGAGGAGACAAAATATTAGAAAAGGCATACATCCAATACCTACAACTCTTTCTAGCTATAAATGTCTTTCTTTTCCTTCCAATCATCCATCAATCCCACTACAATACCATTCCTCTCACTTCTTCCATCTTCCACATACTTTTCCATGGAAAGAAGTATAGCATGGTGGCCTTTGACTAGAGGCCATGGTATTCCCTAATCACATTAGCCAAAGGAAACATGTTATTAATTCCTACATTTCTCCTCGTTGTTAGGCTCTTGTGAAACATCTATTTTTGTCTTCTTTCAAACATAATACTTTTTTTCACTAACTCTAATAACATCCACACCAATATTGATTTTATCATTGATACACATTCTCTTTCCTTGGTAGCACTAACAAGCACCATGACTCCATGCTTCCTTTCAAAGTAATTTATACAAATTTGTAATCTCTATTTTATGTTCTTGAGTTTCTGTTTGGGAAAGAATACAAGAAATCACATGCATACCATGATTCCTTGCCTATATTCCTATCCTAGACAATATTTCTAAACTATGGTGTTGGGGCAAATCACCATCCTTTCCAGAATAGAGAATAATATGCTTTTAGATGGGCTAAAATATATTATTTCTATTGGAAAAAAAAATTGTCTCCCTCTTCTCTCCAAGAGTGGAGCCATTTCCTCAGAAATCATATCCCAACCTCAATCACATGGCTTTATGAATGTCACAATAAAACTCCATTACGTACTTCCACATATTGTGACCTAACTCCTTAATGTTGCTTTAGTACAGTTGGGACAAAGGCTATCTCAAGGATTATAACATTCACTCAATGCATTGGAGAAATTTGAACAAACATTTCATCTTTTTAATAGTTGAGATATAGCACCCATCCATCAATCTTACATTTTTTGCACCTACCTACAAATACCTGTGTCACAACATTCCTCAAACAATATTCATTCAAGGAATAATTGGAGGATACTAACCTCCTCGCTATATTTGCTTTCATTTTTACCACACCTCTCCAAGAATACTTGGGAATGATGTTTACATTCTTAATACTGCTATGCACAGCTATAAAATTATCAACAAGAGATTATGATGCACATGACACAAAAATTGTCTTCCTTCTCTCGAATCTTTCGCACACTAGGTCTCTTTGTCGATATTTTCCACATCTCTATCAAGTGGTTATCTTAGATCTCCACACTCCTCCTATCATTTCTCACGATCATAAATTTGAACAAAATAATTTCTATGTTATATCAAAGTTTAAAAATTCAATGTGTGTTCAAACTAATAAGCCCAATAAACACAACAAAGATAAACTATGAACGGCATGTCGCATCCTCTCTAAGGATGTCTCTAGTTACTTTTATATGCTAGTGCATCTTTCCTTAATCTTTGTTGATTTCTAGAGCTTGGTCCAACTCTCTCTCTCTCTCTCTCTCTCTCTCTCTCTCTGAGTTACTTCCCATGTGTTCCAACTCGCTTCAACTCAGTTTTGGACTACTCCTAGTGAGGGAGGATGAGGTTGCTGAGCAACCGTTACCCTATTTGCTTCCACGGGCTCGCTAGAGAGAGTACTTCCGTATGTGTAGTGCCTTCCTCTCACCTAGCGAGAAAAGAGAATGAGAAAT